>WPIO01000156.1:62500-82500 GCA_009760855.2 Cristatella mucedo
AAGTTGGTCCATGCATTCGTGACATCCCGTCTCGAATTCTGCAGCTCACTGCTTACTGGCCTACCAGCATGCACAATCAGGCGATTGCAGCTTGTGCAAAACTTGGCAGCTAGACTTATCTGTCGTGAGCGTCACAGTTGCCACATTACTACACCACTTCTCGCCGACCTGCACTGGCTACCAGTCAAGCAACGGATTGACTTCAAGGTTTTGTTGCTCACTTTTAGGTCCCTTCATTCTATGGCTCCAGCCTCTCTTTCAGATCTACTACCCCATCAGGCCGAGCATCGTACCACCCGCTTTTCGGAATCCAGCAGTCTACAAATACCTCGTACAAACCTTAAATCCTTTGGAGACCGTGCATTTAGTTCGTATGCTCCACCAGCCTGGAACTCCCTCCCGACCTGCGTCAAACATCCCCTGACCTGACCACATTTAAAAGGAACCTAAAAACACACCTATTTAGGACAGCATTTAGTGGGTCCCTGTGATTCGTCCTTGATGTGCTTGTGCGTGCTGACACTGTGCATGCTGCCACTAACCACAAATGCATGCTGACCCTGTGCATGTCGCCCCTAATCATATTATTCATTTCGTTTGTTTTTCAAGCATGATTTTACTTACCATTCAATTGCATTTCACTTTGCAGCAAATGTAAAGCGCCTAGAGAGAGATTAAGTTCTCTCAGGGCGCTTTATCCAGTGAATTATTATTATTATTATTATTAAATATGCCTGCAGCTGTCTTCGTAGCCACACCGATCGGATACAAATTTAGTAAGTACAATGCCGCGCCCGATGAGCACTTCCTGGCCCGCGAGAGGGCGCGCGCGCGCTCACGTGACCCCAACCGTGTCGGCTGACGTCGGCGTTCTGGTTTTGGAGCGTTCATACGCTCGTCTGGTGGCCTTTGCCCGGGCGTACGCGCCGCCGCCGCCGCCGCCGCCGCCGCCGCCGCCGCCGCCGTAGTCGCCGCAGTTGACCCGGCGCGAATCGCTTCGCTCGTAGCCACTTAGCCGACGGGGCCCTTAGGGCCCGCGGGACCTGGTGGTCCCGGCGGTCCAACGGCTCCCTTTGATCCAACGGCTCCCGCTGGACCAGGGTTTCCCGGCGGTCCGACGGCTCCCTTTGATCCCGCTGGTCCAGCTGGTCCGGCCACTCCCGCCGTACCTGGGGAGCCGGCGCTGCCTTTTGGTCCGGCGGGGCCGACCGCTCCGATTTCGCCTTTGCTGCCGTTGGCGCCCGTCTGGCCCGTCGAGCCAGCGGCGCCCGTCGGTCCGTCGCCGCCAGTCACACCGGCGTCGCCGGGCGGACCCGCCGCACCTGTCGAGCCCGTATCGCCACGCCCACCGGGCTGCCCGCTGTCGCCGGGAGCGCCGGCAGATCCCGTTGCACCCGCGTCGCCGCTCGCTCCGGTCTCGCCGGCGTCGCCCTTCGGGCCCGCATCGCCGGTAGGTCCTGTCTGTCCCGCGGGTCCGGTGGCTCCAGGTGCTCCGCTATCGCCGGGCGGACCCGCCACACCTGTCAAGCCGCTATCGCCGGGCCCGCCGGGCAGCCCGTCTTCGCCGCTAGCTCCGCTAGGCCCTGTCTGTCCGGCGGGTCCGACTGCACCGGGGGCACCCGTCGGACCTGTCGCACCCGCATCTCCGGTATCTCCTTTTGCTCCAGCGTCGCCGGTTGGACCGACTGGTCCCATCTCGCCAACGCCGCCAGCCAGACCCGTCTCTCCACTGTCTCCGGTATCACCTTTCGCTCCGGAATCGCCCGTCAGTCCGGCGGCTCCGGTGCTTCCGGGCGCGCCCGCCGCACCGGTTTGGCCCGTCGCGCCGTCAGCTCCGCTCTGACCCGGCGCGCCGGTCTGGCCAGCGGCGCCCGCCGGTCCGGTCTCGCCAGACGCCCCGGTTGGTCCAGCGGCTCCTGAGGCGCCATCCTCTCCCGTGGCGCCGGTAGCTCCCGGCTCGCCCGTCGCTCCCGCGCGGCCCGGCGAACCCGTTTCGCCGACCGCCCCCGTCGCTCCCGTCTGACCAGTGTCTCCTGTGACGCCGGAAGCGCCCGCAGGTCCCGCCGGTCCGGTCGCTCCTGCAGCTCCTGCTTCGCCGGCCGCCCCACTGGCACCCGTGTCGCCTTTATCTCCCGCAGGTCCAGCTGGTCCGGTCGCTCCCGCCGCACCGTCATTTCCGGTAGCACCCACGGCGCCGTCTGCTCCCGTCGCTCCCGCCGCGCCGTCGTTTCCGGTTGCACCGGTGGCGCCGTCTGCTCCCGTCGCTCCCGGCGCGCCGTCCGCTCCGTTTGCGCCGGTGGCTCCCGGCGCTCCCACGTCGCCGCTAGCGCCCGGCGCTCCGGTCGCCCCGTCGACTCCCGGAGCGCCGGGCTCGCCCGCAGAGCCGTTCTCGCCAGCCGGGCCCGCCTCGCCCGTCGGGCCTTGCGCTCCGCTGGTGCCGGACGCTCCCGGAGCGCCGGTGGCTCCGTCGGCGCCAGCGGGTCCTTTCGGTCCCGTCATGCCCGTGACGCCGGCGCTGCCTTTAGAACCCAATGGCCCTGTGGCGCCGGCCGGACCCACCGGTCCGGGCGGCCCGGCGTTGCCCTTCTGTCCCGACGAGCCTTTCTGTCCGCTGGGTCCCGCTGCGCCTGGACTGCCGGTGCGGCCGGCCGGTCCCTGTGGTCCAGGTGGACCGGGCGGGCCAGCGCTTTGCACCGCGGCCCTCCGCTGTCTCTGTAGAGCGGAGAAAGAGAAGAGCGATACTAACGGCGCTCGCTCGCTCGACAGGCGCCGGGAGACGCTTCGCTGCCGAGCACCGACTGACGGAGTGGGGAGCGCGGTGAGGAAGGCGGAGCTGCGGCCGCGTCGGGCGCTAAGCGACGCAGCGCGACGCTGCTTTTCCGGCTCTCTACGTCGTCTCCTCTTTATCCGAGTCACGTCGATCGGGCTGCTCGGCGCAGAGACTTGCCGAGTGCTGCTCGCTAAGCTGAAAGGACGAGACGCGGCGGGCATGCGGAACTCATCTACCGGCGCTCCTGGCGGAGGCCAGATTTCGCGCCGCTCACGTGACGGTCTCGGGGCGACGGCTGGACTGTCGGCACAGCGGGCGGCCTGCGAGTTCACGCCTCGTGAAGAAGCCTCGACAGCGCCGAGTCACTACTGAAGGGTTGCCGGCCGCATCCACCTAGCGACCGCGGCGGCAAGCGCACTGGCCGTCCGCAATTGGGACATGGCGCGAAGTGTCCAGCGACGGACGACGCGCCTCGATGCTGAAGCGACAGCTCGCAGACGCGACGTCGCTCGCAATTGCGAGCTGTCGGCTCGCCGGCGGCGGCGGCGGTGGTCGCCGAGCCGCGAGACGGACCGGCGCGCGGCTCGCCCGCGAACTCACGGTCAGCAGCTCGGCTGGCTGGCTTCTCTCGAGCGCCGCTATTCGCGCCTCCAGCTGCCGAGCGTGCTCCTCCACCGCTCGCGCCTCGTTGGCGCTCCGCTCGGCGACGCCTCGGACGAGCAGGCTCGTCACCGCCAGCGAGGCGCACTGGGCGGCCACGCAGAACGCCACCAGCGACAGGAGCGTCGCGTACGCGCATCGGCTGGACGACGGCGGCGGCGGTGGCGCCGCCGTCGCCTTGCCGCTGCCGTCGCCGCCGTCAACCAGTCGCTTTTCGTCGTGGTGAGCTGCAACGGGCGGCGAATGGCGCAGCGTGCGCGAGCTGTTGTGAGTCGAGAGCGCGGGGCCGCTCATGCGTCCGTAGCGAGCTCGTCATAGCGCCGCTTTTGCCTTACCGCCCATCGCCGCTGCCGCTGCCGCTGCCGCCGCCGCCGCCGATCGGTGCGGAGAAGGAGCAGGAGGTGAAGCCCCGTCGACGGACGAGGTCCGCTGTCGCAACGCCCTGGGTGCCGCAAAAATCCGGCGTCTCCGGGGGGCCGCTCCTAATTGTTACAGCAGGCGGCGTGACCGGTTTCCTTACACGCTCTAAAACACTGGGTGGGCTGGGAAGGGCTCAAAAACCTATTCACTCTAACTAATTGTGACTGCGACTGAATAGAAATTGGCAGCGCTGACTGGAAGGCGTCAGCGCGCGAGCAGATTTTACAGCAACGATTGCTACAGGACACTACAGAAGAAAACGGGCCCAGTCGCACGCGCACGCAGTGGATCTACAAGCAGACGACAGGGTTTCATGGCTACTATTCGTCAACGCTAAAAGGCGATCGCTCGCGGCCGGTGCTTCTGTGTCGCCAGCAGCCACGGAGCTGGCTACGCGGAGCGGGTCGTCGCTTGGGCAGCCGCGCCAAGTCTGATTGGTTTGGTCCAGCGATTGAGGTGCTCGCCGCCCCGACCAAGGTCTGGCTGAGGTCGTGGGCTCGAGCCCTGAGGCATATGTGAAGTGCCTGAATAGAGATTAAGTTCTCTTGGGGCGCTATACAAATGAATTATATTTATATTATATTTTTATATTATTTAAGTCAATAATGGACGCTGCCTATAATAGTTCGCTATACTGTTTGCGACCAATCAAGAATAGGAAATTGGAAAAGCTGGGTGTGCTGACTTCTCCGGTCTCGTTCTTCCGCCGCCGCCTCCGCCGCCGTCTTCACTGGTCGGCTGGCGAAGGCGGCGAGTGGCACTCCCCCTCGAATGATGTTTGCTCGATGACATCGGCTCGATCGACGGAGCGCCCGCCCTGGCGGGCGGCGATGGCGACGCTTACGGGTCGGCGGACGTGGAGCGGCAGGCGACAGGAGGCACTGCTGGGCATTGGAGCGCGAACCGCTGAAACGGCGCGGTGCATTCTGAGCGCTAGGAACAGCCAGCGCCAGCGCCAGTCTGCGACTTGGTGGCATTTTCCTTCGCCACTCAACCGTTCAGCCCGGCGGCAGGCGTCGCATTGGTCACGGACTGACGCCGCCGCCGCCGTCTCACGCATCCCCGGAGCGGAGGAGGAGCAGAGTCGGCCGTGGCCGAGCGCTCGCCATTGCTGGCCGACCTGTCGCGTTTGCAGGGCGACGCACCGCCGCCGGCAATCTCTGCCTGTGCGATCTCTCAACAAGTGCGACTGCTTCGTGCGGAGACGAACGCACGCGCGCGCCAGCTCGGGAAATGGGGTTGGGGAGGGTGCAATTCAACAAACTAGTAAATAAGGGTTATTTATTACTTTTATTATTATTTATCTATTATTTATTGTTTACTTGTTTAGACTTTTATATTCAATTAGTTAACTATTTGACTAGTATTCAATAAACTGGTGCATGTACGAAGATTATGCGAGCCATGCGGCCTTGAACTCTTTGGGTAGCCACGAATGGCTTGTGCTGGAGCAGCCGATTACTGGGCAGGCGCGTCCTCTTTTAGCGATACCTGGTTAGCTGCGATTGGTTTTTACTACGCGCCAACGGTTGCCGCCGCGTCGCACTTCGTATCCCACCGCGTTCCGCGACGGGCCGCCCACCGATAACGAAGGGTCGGAGGAAAGCGGCTGAAAGAGCTCGCAGCGCCCTCTGGTGGTTGGCACTTGGACGAGGAGCCAGTAGCAGCAACACGAGGGTAAAGTGCGCCTGTGAGAGCAGCTAGTGACCAACGAAAATCACAAGCCCTAGGTGGAAGACGATGAGAGCGTCGACGATGAGGACAAGGATAGAGAGAACGGAGACTACGAGAACGACGACCATTGAGTGCGATGACAACGAGAACAGAGGACGAAAATTAAAGACGATGATGACATGGAGGGGAAGATAGCAAAATGAGCGCGAGAGGAGGAGGAGGAGGAGAAGGAGAAGGAGCGAGCTTATATATATATATATATATATATATATATATATATATATATATATATATATATATATATATATATATATATATATATATATATATATATATCATTGGTAGATAGCTTCAACACGACACTAGCTGACACGCTAGACGAGTTTGCCCCTCTGAAAAAGCGCACTTTGCGCCCCCGCCCAGACGGCCTATGGTTTACCGCAGACATTAAACTAGCCAAGTCTACTAAACGAAAGCTTGAAAAAGCATACAAAAGATCCAGACTAACTGTCCATCGACAGGCATATGAAGACTACTGTAGGTCGTACCAATCGATCCTAGCAAAGGCTAAGTCTAGTTTTTATAAAAACATTGTTCGATCACAGATGCACAATCCAAAAATGCTGATGTCGACAATAAACCATCTCCTCAACCGTTCCCAGATTAGCTCCTTACCTGATGATCCTAATGATGATCTAGCCGATCGCTTCTCTCGATTCTTTGTGCAGCAGATAGACAAGATCAGGGAATCCATCCCTGCGATGACAACCTCCCCACTAGAATGCTGTTCCTCGGTTCCTGGCTGCACCTCAATGCCTGCATTTAACAGGTCACTAGTGATCTAGTCCTAAAGTTCGTATCTCAATCAAAGAAGACAACAAGTCCTCTGGACCCTATTCCCACTGTCCTGCTCCTACGTTGCATCGATCTGCTGCTGCCATACATAGCTAGCATAATTAATATGTCATTAGCCTCAGGTCATGTCCCAGTACCTTTCAAAAAAGCTGTAGTCAGTCCACTTCTCAAGAAAGCTACACTTGACCAAGAGAACTCGAGCAACTACCGCCCAGTTTCCCTTCTACCATTCCTATCAAAGACACTCGAACGGGTCGTGGTGGACCAGCTAAACTCGTATATCGAAACCTCACACCTTGCTAGTAAGTTCCAGTCTGGCTTTAGAGCTAATCACTCCACAGAGTCAGCATTGCTTCGGGTATACAACGACCTACTTAGGAATGCAGACATGGGTAGAGTTTCTCTGCTTGTTTTGCTTGATCTTTCGGCAGCTTTTGATACCATCGATCACCAAGTTCTTCTAGAGCGCCTCTCATCTCGCCTGGGCATCACTGGCACTGCTCAGCAGTGGTTCAGGTCCTATCACAGTGGGAGACTCCAGAGTATTGACGTGAATGGACAAAGATCATCTGAAGTACCTCTGAAATACGGAGTACCTCAGGGCTCAGGGCTAAGTCCGGTTCTTTTCACGGTTTATACTCTCCCTCTTGCTGATGTGATTGCCAAGCACAATCTAGGCTTTCACTTCTATGCAGATGACACTCAGTTGTACCTTTGCTTTGATCCCTCCCAGCCTTCGAGCACCTCAAATTCTCTCAACTCACTAGCTGCATGCATTGATGACATCCGCACATGGATGGCAGCAAATTTTCTAAAACTTAACGATGATAAAACTAACTTACTAGTTATGGGCAAACCCAGTGTGATCCAAAGATTGGAAAGGCTGACTCTCAAAATTGGCTCTGCCAGCATATCTCCTGTCGAATCAGCTCGGAATCTAGGTGTCATATTCCAAAGCGACCTCTCGTTAGATGACCATATCAGCTTCACGGTCAAATCCGCCTATTTTCAGCTTCATAACATTGCTAAAATTCGGGCTTGTTTAGATGAAGATACCGCGTCCAAGTTAGTTCATGCATTCGTGACATCCCGTCTCGACTTCTGCAACTCACTGCTTACTGGCCTACCAGCATGCACAATCAGGCGATTGCAGCTTGTGCAAAACTCTGCAGCTAGACTTGTCTGTCGTGAGCGTCGCAGTTGCCACATTACTCCACTTCTCGCCGACCTGCACTGGCTACCAGTCAAGCAACGGATTGACTTCAAGGTTTTGTCGCTCACTTTTAGGTCCCTTCATTCTATGGCTCCAGCCTATCTGTCAGATATAATACCCCATCAGGCCAAGCATCGTACCATCCGCTTCTCGGAATCCAACAGTCTAGAAATACCTCATACAAACCTTAAATCCTTTGGAGACCGTGCATTTAGTTCATATGCTCCCAAAGCCTGGAACTCCCTCCCGACCTGCGTCAAAACATCCCCTGACCTGACCACATTTAAAAGGAACCTAAAAACACACCTATTTAGGACAGCATTTAGTGGGTCCCTGTGATTCGTCTTTGATGTGCTTATGCGTGCTGACACAGTGCATGCTGCCACTAACCACATTTGCATGCTGACCCTGTGCATGTCACCCCTAACCATATTATTCATCTCGTTTGTTTTTCAAGCATGATATTAGTTACCATTCAATTGCATTTCACTTTACAGCAAATGTAAAGCGCCTAGAGAGAGATTAAGTTCTCTGAGGGCGCTTTATCAAGTGAATTATTATTATTATATATATATATATATATGTATAATTCATTTGTATAGCGTCCCCTAAGAGAACTTAATCTCTATTCAGGTGCCTCGGGGCTCGAACCTGCGACCTCAGACAGACCGTGGTCGGGGCGAGCACCTTAACCGCTCGACCGAACCAGCTTGCGTATCTCTCCTGAGCGGCCAATTGCGAGCACAACCTGCGCATCACGTGAGAGACCGGTCTCGGTGGCTAGTTCATGAATTGGCATATCCGCGTGTTCAATTTATAATGACTAGAGAGATCGAGGGCCCTTTTCGGCAGATTTCGATTAGGGCACGGGTTTCCTAATCGAAATCTGCTAAAACGGTGCGTGGGGGGAGGCTGGGTTGTGGAGGGGAGCGATAAGGAATGACGACGACGGCGGCTGGGGCGGCTGGTCCGAAGGTGGCGCTGGCTGGCTGGTCGGAGCTGCAGAGCTATTTCGTGGGTGACGCAGGAGCGACTCGCAGACTCGCAGCTCGTGAAGCTGGCAGAGCTGCTGCTTCCGGGGGCGGGGCAGGGCTCGCTCAGTGCCCGATCGAGCTTGAGGTCCTTGACCTTTTGAGAGACTGATACGAACTTGCATCCACCCCGTCGGCCGTTCGGGCGGCTGAAAAAGCCGTCGACACTTGCCGCTGCCCTGTCATCTGAGCTAAGGCGTGCAAGGACAGGCGCCAGGCAGCTAATCAGAACGGTCACGTGCTCTTGAGGGGTTTCTCGATTGTGCAAGTACTTATCGAGTCCACCTTTTTGAGGCTGACTTGCCAAAGGCGACTTCTTGATGGCTGTTTGGCCCGCTTGCGCGCTGCAGAACAATCGCGAATAATAATATAGTGGAAACCTAATTCGAAGCGCTCTTCGGAGACGCGTTGCCGATTAAGGAATGTGAATAGGACAGCAGGAGTGACGAACGGAACGTAAGAACAGCTCGCTTTGTTTTTGCTGGCACATCGTGACACTAAAGGCACGTCGCGGCTGTCATATCGCAGCACTTATGTCCGAGCTTCGCTGGCCCCATATCAAGTGTCGAATTGACTTACGTCGTCGGCGCGGTCGCTTCACTCTCTCACACAAGCCAGCCTATCCGACCTCCTCACCGCTCCAATGTGCCCGTCCTGGTTCGACCCGCCCCCTCCGCTTCCGGTCGTCCTGCTGTTCCTTAAGCTGCATTGAAATCACATGCATTGGTCA
Organism: Cristatella mucedo; assembly: GCA_009760855.2. Classification (NCBI taxonomy): domain Eukaryota; kingdom Metazoa; phylum Bryozoa; class Phylactolaemata; family Cristatellidae; genus Cristatella; species Cristatella mucedo. The sequence goes on from WPIO01000156.1 coordinate 71,854, forward strand.
CAAGGTTTTTCCTGAGCGTCTCGCATCTCGCCTGGGCATCACTGGCATTGCACTGCAATGGTTCAGGGCCTATCTCAAGATCATCCGAGGAGCCACTTAAGTACGGTATACCTCAGAGCTCTGTGCTCGGCCCGCTCCTTTCCGCAGTTTATACTCTCCCTCTTTCCGATGTTATCGCAGAGCACTATCTAGGCTTTCACTTCTATGCGGATGACACTCAGTTGTACCTTTGCTTTTATCCCTTCCAGCCCTCGAGAACGTCGAATTATCTACACACCCTTGCTGCATGTATTGATGACTCCCGCATATTAATCGCAGCAAAATTTCTTAAATTGAAAGAGAACAAAACCAACTTACTATTTATGGGCAAACTGAGTGAGATTCAGAAATTAGAAAACCAGAAGCTCAAAATCAGCTCCGCCAGCATATCTTTTGTTGAATCTGCACGTAATCTGCGTGTCCTGTTTCTGAGTGACCTTTCACTAGATGCCCACATCAGCTCCACAGTCAAGTCTGATCACTTTCAGCTACATAACATTGCTAAAATTCCTTCTACTTTGGCAGGGATAAAAAAATACCAGCTGATTTAACAGCCACTATTTGCATAGCGACAGAAAAGTCTTTACGGCTATCACCACCGCTTGCAGCGGCGATAAAGGATCGCCCACCGCAGGATTCGAACCCACGACCTCAAGACCGAGGTCATGAAAAGCAACCACCTTACCTAGTGTGCCATCACGGCACACTAGGGATAATACATCCAAATGGGTCCATGCATTTGTGGCTTCCCGTCTCGACTTGTAACTCACTGCTTGCTGGTGTCCACGCCTGTGCAATTAGGCATTTCAAATTGGTGCAAAACTCTGCAGCTAGGATTTTTTTCGTAAACGTCGAAGTTGCCACATCACACCACTTCTCACCGACCTACACTGGCTCCCAGTCAAGCAGCGTACCGAATTCAAGGTTCTGTCACTTACTTTTAGTCTATTACTTTTAGTCAGAATCGTGAATAATAGCTAACCGCCATAGTTTATTTGCTTTAGCTCACGCCGCTGTTGCAATAACTCGTGTAAAGTCTACCAACGGCCGTTATTCAGGTCCGATTAAAATTCAAAGGGGCAGCGTCTGCCGATCTACTTACATGCCGACTAGAATGCAAGCCACTTAATAGGCGTCACGCAGTTAAAGGAGAGTCTCTTAAATTTCACCTGATAAATGTCCGTTCGCTAAAATCCGAAAGGTTACTAATTCGCGATCAGGCTGTCCAGGAGAAGCTTGATGAGTTTCTGCTTACCGAGAGGTGGATGATGCTGTGACTAGATATCTGTATATCTGAGACCGTCCCACGCGAGTTCTCATTCTTTCACTCCATACGATCCGACAAGATTTTCGGCGAAGTTGCTGTTGCTGTCCGTGAAAAAATCGCATCATCATCATAGACATCGTCTTTCACATTTGTTAGATACCGAACTCCTTCTGGCTGTCTAAACTTGTCTAACTTGTCGAGTTTTCGGAGTTCCTCACTTTAAAATGTGCGTGTTACCGGCCATCAATGCTTGCCGGGGACTTCAGCATTCACGTTGACAACCCTAGCAACAGCCAGGTCTCCTGTTTTCTTGACTGACTGGAGAACGTTTGCTAGGTCTAATGCTTCAAACATGCCACTCACGTTGGTTTCCATATCCTGGATCTCGTGCGCCCTCTGACGCTCTCTGGTCAAGGACGATGAGGCGTTCGGTGTTGTTTACTGTTAATGCTCTGTTGCACGTGCAGGGTAACATCGAGTTTTCCCAGTGACGTTGCTTCAAAAGAATTGAACAAGACAAATATTTTGAAACCTGTATGTGAGGCAGATCTTCTTGATCTGCACTCAGCTTGACCGACAGCCAGGGTATGTGACACTTAGGAGTGCTCACGACGAGCATGCTTCTTCTGTACATTTTCTCAGTGAACAGAGCCGTGTAGATTATTTTTAATTTCACAGAAGAAGCTTCAAAGGACGCGCGGTACTAAGCTGTGGCTTGAAAGCCGTTTTAGGAAGTCCGGGTCTGATGAAGATCTAGTCGGTGTCAAAGACTTCTTTTGGGTCTAAACCTGAAAGCTTAGAAAAGCCAGGGCTTCATTTTCACTCACAGACTTTAAACATGCCAGTCAGATCCAAAACAGATTTCTAAGTGGCTAAACTACTTGCTGGCTTATACTAAGAAGTCTTCCTCCCCAGATATGAATAGCTCAGCTGAAACTTTTTTCAACCTTCTTCACTGCAAAATTATGCAGATTCGTGCCTCAATAAATCCCCATCCGACTAAAGCAATTGCTGGATCGCAACATGTGACCTTCTTTGAAAGTTTTTACGAGGCTACTGTATGCGATGTGGCTACTTTAATAAGATCTAGTAAAGAGAGTTAATCTCCTGAAGACCCTGTACCATCATCGCTGTGGTCTTCACGGGCAAAAAAGTTAGCCCAGCCATTAGCGATATTTATAATGCTTCTCTGTAAAATGGTTGTACCCAAGATTTGTAATGCTTCTTTTGGAAAAGAGGCCGTCCCCAAGTCCTTCAAATCGGCAATCGTTAGACCTATTCTTAAAAAGCCTGGATTAGACACAGAGGTCCTAGCAAACTATCGTCCAGTTTCCCTTCTTCCGTTCTTATCAAAGATTCTTGAAAAAATTGTTGCTAAGCAGCTAGTTGAACATATTGAAAATAATGGAATGTCAGAAACATTTCAATCAGGTTTCAAGAGGCAGCACTCTACTGAAACTGCTCTCCTCCGTGTTAACAGCTATATTCTACGTGGCAACGACGACGGGAATGTCACTGCCCTAGCTCTGCTAGATCTGTCTGCTGCCTTCCACACCTTGATCACGAAGTTCTGCTTGAACGATTGAGAACAACGATCGGTCTGGCAGACGAAGCACTGGCGTGGTTTAAATCATACTTATCTGATCGTGTTCAATCCGTGTGGTGTGGGGGTCAGGTCTCAGACATGAGAAGGGTCACCTGTGGAGTCCCTCAAGGGTCTGTACTTGGTCCCTTGCTGTTCTCAATTTATACGCAACCTCTGGGAAAAGTGATTAAGGTCCATGGAATAGGATATCACTTCTATGCTGACGATACTCAGTTGTATTTGTCATTTAAACCGTCGGAATCTGCTGCAGCAACTGAGAAACTGAATGCTTGCCTTGCCGATATTCGATCCTGGATGTCAGAAAACTTCCTGAAATTAAATGACGATAAAACCGAACTGCTTCTCATAGGACACCCTAAGCGTGTGGCTGGATTAAAAGGCTTTGCTATTCTAATAGTTGATGCTATTGTGCGACCTTCACCACGTGCTCGTAATTTAGGTGTCGTGTTCGACAGCTGCCTCAATTTCAAAAGCTTCATTCAGAAGACTGCCTCTACAGCTAGCCATCACATCCGATCCCTATCCAAGATTAGAAGCTGTCTCCCACAGTGGCTTGTAAAAAATTTAACTAGCTCTTTAGTTCTGTCTCGGCTTGATTATTGTAATTCCCTTTCGGCTGGGCTACCAAAGAAAGCTATTATGCCACTACAGCGGACTATGAATATGGCTGCAAGGCTGGTCTTCAAGTCCCAGCGGTTTGAGCACGTGTCACCTTTGCTGGAAGAGCTAGGATGATTGCCGGTTGAGCAAAGGATACAGAGCTAAGTTCTTATGCTGACCCACAAGGCCCGCCACGGCTTGGCTCCTTCATACCTAGCTGAACTGCTGCATCAGTTTCAGCCTGTTCGCGCCCTCAGGTCCTGTGTGGACAATAAATTAGCTGTCCCATTCCTCCGCTTAAAGACAGTTGGCGAAAGAAGCTTTAGCTCTGCGGGTCCTAGACTGTGGAACTCGCTTCCACAATTCTTACACAACGACAACTACTCTCCAACTGCCGACTATGGCTCATCCTTTTCAGCGGTCCTAAGCTGCTACTTCCATGCTACTCACTACCTCAACTGCTCTCCTTACTCTGCCATGCTTCCCACTTTCTCTTTGTTGTGTGAGACGAAGTCTGTTGGCTATCGAATGCGTACCGAAAGCCGCTTAGGCTGTGAGTGGGCTATACAAAACTCTCCTGCGTAACACCCACATGGTTTTTATGACTTTGTGGAGTTACTGACGGAGATACAAGTCCTTCAAATCAGCCATCGTTAGACCGATATTTAAAAGGCTTAAATTAAATACAGATTTCCTTTAAATTATCGCCCAATTTATTTTTCCTCTTTAGTTTCTTGTGCAATATTTTTGAAAAAAATATCGCTAAGCAGCTGGTAGCCACATTGAAAAGAATGAAATATCAGACAAATTTCAATCGGCGGTCAAGTTGCAGCATTCCAATGAAACTGCTCTCCGCCGTGAACCAACGACATCCTATGCAGCAACGATGACGGGAATGTCACTGCCCTAGCGCTGCTAGATCTATCAGCTGCCCTCGCCACTATTAATCACGGTATCGTACTTATACGATTGAGAACAGCAATCAGTCTGGCTGACGAGGCGCTGGCGTGGTTTAAATCGTACTTGTCCGATCATATTAAATCCGTCTAGTATGGCGGTCAGATCTCATCTACTTGACCTGTCTAGGAATCCCACAAGGGTCTGTCTTCGACCATTTGCTGTTCTCCATTTGCATTCGATCTCTTAAAAAATTGATTCGGCCCTTGGAATAGGCTACCACTTTTACGCTGAGGATACTCAGCTCTATTTTTGGCACTTAAAGCTTCGCAATATGCTGCGGCGACTGATAAACTGAATGCTCGCATTTAAGACATGTGACCCTGAATGTCGGCGAATTTCCTTAAAATAAATGACAATAAAAGCGGAACTGCTACTTGCATGACACCACAGGCGTGTGTCTGGACTAGAAGGCTTTTCCTTTCAAATTGATGATGCCGTTGTGCGACCATCGAAATCTAGGCGTCATCTTCGACAGCTGCCTAGATTTTGAAGGCTTCGTTAAGAAGACTGCTCCCGTAGCTACCTATCAATTCCAATCCCTATCTGAGATTCGAAAATGTCTTCGGCGAGGGGCTTGCAGAGAATTTCACCAGCTCCTTAGTTTTGCCTCGGCCTATTGTTCCCTTTTTGCTGGGAAACCAAAAAAAGTCACTAGCTGCAGGCCACTGCAGCTGGCTACGAATATGGCTGCAAGGCTAGTTTAAAAATACCAGGTATTTGACCGTGGGTTTTCTTTGCTGAAAGAGCTTATATGGCTGCCGGTTGATCTACGAATACGGAGCAAGGTTCTTATGCTAGAAAATATCTTACGAGTTAAAGGAAATACTAACTTACTAGTTATGGAAAAACCAAGTATGATTCAGAAATCGGAGGCTAACATTCGAAATTGGCTCTGCCAGCGTATTTCCTGTTGAATCTGCCCGAAATGTAGGTGTCATATTCCAAAGTGACCTTCTTTAGACGACCACACCAGCTCCACAATCAAGTCGGCCTACTTTCAGCTACATAACATTGCTAAAACTCGGGCTTGTTTAGATAAAGAAAGCACGTCTAAGTTGGTCCATGCATTCGTGACATCCCGTCTCGACTTCAGCAACTCACTGCTCGCTGGCATACCGGCATGTGCAATCAGGCGCTTACAGCTAGTGCAAAGCTCTGTAGCTAGGCTTATCTGTCGTAAGCGTCGCAGTTGCCACGTCACACCACTTCTCACCGACCTGCAATGGCTATCAGTCAAGCAACGGATTGACTTTCAAGGTTTTTCGATCACTTTTAGGTCCCTTCATTCTTTGGCTCCAGCCTATCTCTCAGACCTATTCCCCCCCACCAGGCCAATCATAGTAACATCCGCTTTTCGGAAACTAACTGTTTACCTATACCTCGTGCAAACTTCAAATCCTTCAGAGACCATGCATTTAGTTTGTATTTGCTCCCAAAGCCTAAACCACACTCTCGACTTGCGTCATGACTTCCCTGACTTGGCCACATTTAAAAACAAATTAAAAACGCACCTATTTATGACAGCATTTAGTGGGTCCCTGTGATTCGTCTTTTATGTGCCTTCGCGTGCTGACACTGTGCATGCTGCCACTGGCCAAACTTGCATGCTGACCCTGCGCTTGTGCACCCATAACCATGTTATTCGCATTGTTTGTCAAGCGTGATGCCACTCACCTTTCGATCTTGTTTTCTTTGCGGCAAATGTAAATCGCCTCGGAAGAGATTGACTTCTCTGAGGGCGTTTTATCAAGTGTATTATAATTATTATTATGCTGACGCATAAGGCACGCTCTGGCTGGGCTCTTTCATACATAGCTGATCTGCTGCACCGGTTCGTTCTCCTCGCGCCCTCAGATCATGTGCGACAATTTATTAGCAATTCCTTCCCTCGCTTAAAGACCGTTGGTGACAGAAGTTTTGCTCAGAAGGTCCTGGTTGGTGGAACCCAATTAATAATAAAAATAATCGTGCACTTGATACAGCACCCTCAGAGAACTCAATCTCTTTCTATGCGCTTTAAATTTCCGCGATGTTTACGCAATGACAACTACTCTTTTGATGCTGACTAGGGCACAACCTCTTCCTCCGTCCTAAGCAACTCCCACGCTAATCTTGACCTCAACAGGTCTCCTGATTGAAAAGAATACTAGCTGGTTTAACAGTCTCTATTTTATAGCGGTAGAAGAGCCTTAAAGGCTATCACCACCGCTTGCTACAGCAATACTGGATCGCTCTCTGCACGGTTCAAATCCACTGCTTTGGGACCGAGGTCAAGCCTAAGAGCTAATGCCTAACTTAGCGTCCATTCACGGCTCTTCATTCAACCATGCTTCTCAATTTCTCTTCTTTGCGTGAGAGGAAGTCTGTTGGCTAACGAATGCGTACCGAAAGTCACTTAGGCTGTGAGAGCGCTCTACAAAACTGAGCTGCTAACACCCCCGTAGTCTTTGTGGCTTAGCGTAGTTACAGTCGGAGATACTTTATGCTGCAATATGAGGAGTGAGTACCAACTACTGAGGAAAAATGAATGATGGAAGTTATATATTGCATTCGCCACAGCAGCAAGCAAGCCTAGTTGGAGAAATAAATTTGCGCCACAACTACAAGCGGCATCTTGTACTCGCAGAAGGGTGCGTCATTCTGAATTTGAAAAATTAAGAGGAACTGGTGACTTAATCGGTCAGGTTGGCACAGCTTCTTACGATAGTTTTCCGTTCTGCTCCTTAATTAGTTCTGATAATAACGACTAGATATGAATTTCGTGCATCTTGAAATGTTTGTCAGCTTGGGCATCAAACATCAAGCGTGATTGTTAACCTTAAGTCTCTTTGACATTAAATCTGTCCGCAGCTGAATTTCGTCCTCCGCTCTCTGCTTCGTTTCCAAACATCAAACCTCCGCAATGTGCTGTGCTACGACATGCGGCATTTGAGAAAACCCTTAATGAGTTTTGCACCTCTGAATTAACGCCATACAAATCACCACCAAACACCTTCAGTTAAGCTGAAATAAAGAAAGAAAGAATAAATAAACGTAAGGTTAACAAGACCGAAAAAAACTCGCGACTCACTGCCCATGGCAGGGCCATAAAATATGACTACTGTTTGTCGCATTAGTGCATTTTATATTTAATCCTCTAGACCCGGAGCTAAAATTGCTCATTATTATATGCATAGACCTTTTGAGCACCATCAAAAATATTTTAAATATTTGTCCGGTTACCGGAGAAGTTGCTTGCCCTCTGAAAACAGTTATCGGCTGATAATTAGAAAGCTTTAATCTAGGGATTAAAATAACTTTAGTAGCTTTCACCGAGTCTCCCATCAGCCCATCTTATCTAGAATACCTAAACAAAGAAGGGTGATTAACTGATAAACGACGAAATTGATTTACCAGACATTGCTAGTAAGTTTCACTGCTGATATAAAGCTAAGCATTCAATAGAAAATTTTCTGCTTTGGGTTAGCGATCCCCTCAGAACAATGCTGATTTGGTCGGAGTTTCTCAGCTAGACAGCCTTGAGCAGTTACAAGCACTTTAATCAAGAGGCTGCCAGGTCCTTCTGGAATGTCTCTAGTTAAGACAGCAATACGGCTTACGGCGCTAACGTCACTAGCCAAGTGAACTGCTGACGACCTGTATGTGTGCTAAAAGCAGTGATTTTTGGCGATAATTTGAAGCATAGTTCGTTGGTGTGACGGCTTTGCGCGAAGCGGATGAAGTCAAGTTAGCCACAGCGACAGCTTAGAAGAAGCGACCCGCAAAGTCATCGGTAGCCATTGAGGTTGGACCTTGATGCGGTGGCAATGCCAAGCATGGACAACTACTATTTCTGGTTGTTGGATTTTTTATTTACGGCGAATGAAGCCAGTTATTGAAGTAGTAGCTTATGTACATTATGGATTCAGACTCGATGCGTTAAGGTGTGCGCGCTCTTCGTCGCTGCCGTGTTCCGGTTACGTCCCGGCCGGCGTACCTGCGTGCGCTGGTGCAGCGCCTACAAGAAACTAACTAGATGTGCTTCGAGGCTCAAGCGTCACAAGCTGTCTGTTGGTCGTCGGCTTGAGACTAGCAACGTTGCTAGCGCTGCGTTTTCGGCCTTCTTGTGACCGAACGTGAAAGCTGCCACCACGTGTTTGTAAAAATGCAGCATACTGCGGTATGATTTACGCTGTACGCGCTACGAACTAGCGGTTTGAACTCCAGCTGCTTGTTGTGCGTGCGTAGCGAGAGCGAGAGAGCGCTTAGCTTGCGCTCGGCTGCGTGAGCAGCGGAAGAAGAAGAGAGGACGATAGAGGTGCATCCGAGAGGCGCACGAGCGAGCGATGCTAATATGCTTCGTTCGCCTCCATAGGCAGTTTTAGTAGAGAGTGATCTAATTTAGCAGGCAAGAGGCAAGTTTGCTTGGAGCAAACTATTCCAGCTTGAACCAAGCATGTTCCATACTTCACATACGTTGCAAGATGTAATGATCGCTTGGCATTCTATCTTATTCAAAAACACATATGTATATATATATATTTCTAGTATTTCAACATATATATATAATATATATATATATATATATATATATATATATATATATATATATATATATATATATTATATATATATATATATATATATATAGCAATGCCAACTAGCATGTTGGCTATTGGAAAAGACGTTCTCTCAAATGAGCCCCACCTTTGAATTTATTTGAGTCGCTAATGATTCATCGTAAGATTTATAATAATTAGACAACCATGTCAAACCTCAGAGAACTAAGTCTCTTTCTTTGCTCTTTCAATATTCGGCTAAAGAAGAGTGCTGATATTTTTAGTAGTAAGACACAAAGATTCGGCGAGAATAAAGTCACGATAAGCAGTTTACAAGCTTCCACAATTCTTACGCAACGACAACTACTCTCCTGCTGCCGACTATGGCTCATCCTTTTCAGCGGTCCTAAGCTGCTACTTCCATGCTACTCACTACCTCAACTGCTCTCCTTACTCTGCCATGCTTTCCACTTTCTCTTTGTTGCGTGAGACGAATAATAATACAAATAATAACAATAATGCCTTGATAAAGCGCCCTCAGAGAACTTAATCTCTCTCTCTAGGCGCTTTACATTTGCTGCAAAGGGAAATGCAATTGAATGGTAAGTAAAATAATGCTTGAAAAACAAAATAAATAATATGGTTAGGGGTGACATGCACAGGGTCAGCATGCAAATGTGGTTAGTGGCAGCATGCAGTGTCAGCACGCATAAGCACATGAAGGACGAATCACAGGGACCCACTAAATGCTGTCCTAAATATGTGTGTTTTTAAGTTCCCTTTAAATGTGGTCAGGTCAGGGGATGTTCTGACGCAGGTCAGGGAGCGAGTTCCAGGCTTTGGGAGCATACGAACTAAATGCGTGGTCTCCAAAGGATTTAAGGTGTGTAAGAGGTATTTGTAGACTGCCGGATTCCGAAAAGCGGGTGGTACGATGCTTGGCCTGATGGGGGAGTATATCGGAGAGATAGGCTGGAGCCATAGAATGAAGGGACCTAAAAGTGAGCAACAAAACCTTGAAGTCAATCCGTTGCTTGACTGGTAGCCAGTGCAGGTTGGCGAGAAGTGGTGTAATGTGGCAACTGCGACGCTCACGACAGACAAAAAAATCCTAGCTGCTTAAACAGCCTCTTTTTGTATAGCGACAGAAGAGCCTTTATGGCTATCACAACCACTTGCAGTGGCAATGCAGGATCGCCCACCACAGGAATTGATCCCACGACCTCGGGACCGAGGTCATGAAAGCAACCGCCTTACCTAGTGTGCCATTACGGCTCACCAACAAGCCTAGCTGCAGAGTTGTGCACCAGCTGCAATCGCCTGATCGCACATGCTGGTAGGCCAGTAAGCAGTCTGTTGGCTACCGAATTCGTACCGAAAGCCGATTAGGCTGTGAGTGCGCTATGCAATACTTTCCTGCGTAACACCCACGAAGTCTTTGCGACTTCGTGGTGTTACAGACGGAGATACATTGCATTACATCCCTTGGGCTTCTTTGACTGTACTTTTAGGTACCTGGCCCTGACGGTAGACTCATCCGAAACGAAGCGAACGCTCAGACTCGGCGAGAAACTACGACTAGCTGCTCCTGCCGACGCATATATTATAACGCGAACGACTGCACGGTGTGCGGTGAC
>WPIO01000156.1:87500-142500 GCA_009760855.2 Cristatella mucedo
CGGTCGCGCCTGCAGCTCCTGATTCGCCGGCCGCCCCGCTGGCGCCCGTGTCGCCTTTATCGCCGGTAGGTCCATCGGGTCCTGTCGCTCCCGCCGCGCCGTCGTTTCCGATCGCACCAGTGGCGCCGTCTGCTCCCGTCGCTCCCGGTGCGCCGTCTGCTCCGGCGGCGCCCGTCTCGCCGGTGGGGCCTGCGGCTCCTGCCTCGCCCGTCTCGCCGGCGGGTCCGGTCTCGCCGCTGTCCCCGCTGGCGCCCGTGGCTCCGGCTTCTCCTGTCACACCCGTGCTGCCGGCGTCGCCCTTCGGTCCAGCGCTTCCGCTGTCGCCTTTCGAGCCGTTGAGACCGCTAGCGCCCGGCTGTCCTGTCTGTCCGCTGCTGCCGACGTTTCCTTTCGCTCCCGTCGCTCCTGCGGCACCGGTCGCACCAGCGAGGCCGGTCGCCCCTCTGGCGCCTGGCTCGCCCTTGACGCCGGCGGTGCCCGTTGGTCCGACGCTGCCCTTCAGACCCGTCAGCCCTGTGGCGCCCGCCGGACCGGGCGGTCCGGCTTGGCCCCTGTCGCCCTTCTGTCCCGCCGGGCCCGTCTGTCCGCTGGGTCCTGCTGTGCCTGGACTGCCGGTGCGGCCGGTCGGTCCCTGCGGCCCCGGTGGACCGGGCGGCCCAGGCGGGCCAGCGCTTTGTGCCACGGCCCTCCGCTCTCTCTGTAAAACGGACAAACAGAAGATCGGAAGGTCGAGCTTTGGTCGCGTCTGGCGCGAAGCGACTCAGCCCGACGCTAGCTTGGTTAGCAGGCAAAGTCCCCATCTGCCGAGCTCCTGCTGCTGCTGCTGCTGCTGCTGCTGCTGCTGCTGCTGCTGCTGCTGCTGCTGCTGCCTACTGTCGGTGCTTCGCGGCTGCTTTTACTCGTCCTGAAAAGCAAAGTCCTCGGAACGCGAACGCTAGTGGCGAAATCGCATGCGACGATCGCCGAGCTTCCTACTTTTACATCTTCCTCATTTTCCCTCCTTCGTCCTCGTTCTCCTTCTCCCTCTTTCCGCATCTAAAATTTCCTCCTTATACTTATTCCATAGTGTAATTATTCCTCCTACTTCTTCTGTCTTTCTACCTCTTTGGGCGTGTCATCGCCATCACTCGGTTCCGCTCCCAGCCAGAATACCATCCGCCCAACTGGCGGGCTCCATGCCGACGAGTGACCTTTCCTCGCCGCGAACTTCACTTCTTGCCTGTGGGTCCGTCTGTACGCACGCTATCCACTCTCTTTTTCTCTCATCTCTTTCCAGCACCAGACAGACACACCCACGAAGGCTTCGACCACCAGTAACTACGCCCGCTTATTTCATCGTTTTCGTCAACGTACAATACAGCCGTCATCAGTACTGCTACTTTGCAACTACTAAGTCATCACTTTTACTTTTATTACGTCATCACGATTACTACCGAGGCGCGTTTGTGGAGGCATCGCCATTCATCGCTATTCTTCATGCCCCGCACGCGAGCCCCTACACCTCTTCCTCCTTCTATCTTTTCCTCCCACCGCTATCGTTTTCTTCATCCTCCTATCTCTTCCTTGATCTACTTGTCCTTGTCCAGGCTGCCGCCCGAAGACGAGCTCGATTCAACTTCGTTCGCTTGGGCTCGGAGCCGTGGTTCGGCGATCGAAGTATCGCGGCCACAGAGTGCGGTCTCTCGCAGCCGCCGTCGCTATGGCGTCACCCGAAGCGACGCTTGCGGAAGCTCGCGGCCTCGAGGAAACGATCGAGCCGCCGCACGTGTGGACGTTTAGAGAGGCGCGCTCTCGCGGAGCCGAGGGGTCGACTACACTGCGGACTGGCTTGGGAGGATAAACTTTTTTGCTATTTTTCGGTCAACCCGCTTTCTTCTTTTATTGCTGTGGCCATTCGAGGCTTCTACCGTCACTTCCACGTGAGGCCTAGCCGTTCAAATCGCATTCGATAGGCTTCGTGCACATGACAGAGCGACAGAGAGACAGAGAGACAGAGATACAGAGAGAGAGAGAGAGAGAGAGAGAGAGAGAGAGAGAGAGAGAGAGAGAGAGAGAGAGAGAGTGCAAACCTTCCGCAGGCATTCACGCACAAGCGGCAGCCATTCTATTCGACGCCTAGTCGAAGCACGCCGGCGACCTCGAGCGCACGATCGGCGCCCCAACGGAGCCGGTCGCGTGCAGCAAAGCGGTCCACGTACAGGGCTGTAGAGCTAGCTGTGCGCTGCGAAAGCCGATGTGGTTTCAATTTTTAATTTGACGAGACTTCACCCGAAATCTCTGACGGCTGCGAGCTGAGACTGAGGCCTCTAGCAGCCAGCGTCGACCGGAAAAAGTGCGATCGTCCACAGTCACGTGACCGCACTCAGCCATCGGGTCTTAGGGCAAGGTTAAAGGAAATTCCTACACTTCACTACGTTCGCTGGCTCGAGTCGTGTAGCTGGCGATGCCGCTTTGCCAGACTGCTGCTTTTTACGCAATGGATATGAATTCAATTTAATTTTCTAGCCACCGAGCCTCTACCAGGAGTTCCGATGGCTCGTCTGCCGCTCACAAAATCGTGAGCGGCTGACCTTATGACTGATCTCGGCTTTGAGCTTATGCGGAGGGCGATTGATTGGAATCGGCAAGCGACGATGAACCGAAAAGAGAACGCAACGAGTACGAACAGCACGAAATCGACGACGGTGGTACGAGGTAGGCGTGAGCGACGACGGTTCAGGTCCTAGCAGGATATCTGGCCACCTCTTAGTTTGACGAGATGTTCAGGCGTGTTGCAATGCAGCAACATGTCCGCGCCCACTCCGGCTTACTACCACTTAGTCCTGGAGGCTTTGCGGAGCTACGGATGGCGATTCCATTACAATAACGACTAACTAATGCCGTCGGCCGTGGGCGCCATCCTAGTTTGGCTCGAGGCTTAAAGTGCTCACCTTTGACGACCGAAGTCGTGGTCTGGAACCCTGTGGCATATGCGATGCGCAGTGATAGGTTAGTTAAGATAGTTTTGAGTCTGCGGGAGCTAGACAAATGAATTATCTTCCAGTGTATCCTACGGAAAGGATAGCTGGGCATTGGAAATAGGCAGCCGAGCCATCGCCCGCGTAGTCGAGCTCTGCCGATGGCCGAGGAGCCCTGGACAGGACCGGGTGCTCGTCTCCTCGACCGCCGAGGACGTTATGGCCGCGACCTCTTGCGCCATATACACCTCCGCAGCCCTTCGATGCCTTTGGGCCCCGGGTGGCATGTCATCAGAGTGCGTCGGCGAGCTTTAAACCTGGCAGGAGGGCCATCTCAATCAGGCCCAAGAAAATGTACGCTTCGGCCGAACCAAGTTATGCTGCGGGCGTGGCAGTTCAACCACGTCGTTTCGCCCTAAGTAGCTGGACTTGCAGAGCTCCTCCCGCCCACAGACGCGCCATGAGCCTGCACGTGACGCACAGCAGCCCGGCCATATCAGCCGTCTGGGCGGATTGATTAATGATTGACTTGGGGTCACGTGACCGTACCAGCCGCCCATACTGCCATTTTCCTTGCACGCCCCGTGCTTTCGGAGAGGCCTACCTGACGGTAATGTAATGTAATGTAATGTAATGTAATGTAATGTAATATAATGTAATGAATCTCCGTCTGTAATTCCCAAAGTCATAAAGACCGTGTGGGTGTTACGCAGGAGAGTTTTGTATAGCGAACTCACAGCCTAAACGGCTTTCGGTACCCATTCGGTAGCCAACAGACTTCATCTCACGCAACAAAGAAAAAGTGGTAAGCATAGCAGAGTCAGGAGAGCAGCTGAGGTAGTGAAGTTCCCTCGCCCGCCTGCGTCAACTGTGTACAATACTGGCGTCGTCTCATTCACAACGCGTGTGCACAAGGCGTCGTCTCGTCCACAACGCGAGGGTTTCGCCGTTCATCATTTTATACGTCGCGCCGCCAATGGCCCTCGCAGGCCGTGCCATTAAGCCCGCATTATGCGTCTGTCGCGTTCTCTGCGGCCATTCGTCATCTTTAAAGCCTCGTCGTAATGTTTCATTGCTTCCGGCGTTAAATCCCAGTGCGTGCAAGCACTACAAGCACAGCTGTAGGCTTCGGCATTTGTTGCCGTGACCTTTCGCGCTTTTCCGAATACGCGTCAACTAAAGCTAGAGCCCTGAGACCGCGTGCTGCAAGTAGCCGCCGTAAGCTACCGAGGGACCCAACCGCGCCAATTGGAGCTTGGATTTCGTTAGATTTAGATTAAGGGCACGTCGACGTGAACCTGTCTCTCGCTCGCGCTGCGTCGCTAGCCGAGATTTTTAGCACGAGATATAGGGAGAGGTGAACAAGTGAAAAATCAAAAAACCAGATGAGCACCCCGAATCATTGATTCAATGCAGCCCAGTCGCTGCTTTTCAGGCTCGATTTTCGCATTTTCGCGACCTTTCGATTTTCGTGACCTCGTAGCGTCGCCTCCTGTCACGTTTCACAGCGGCTTTGCTGCTGCCCAGCGCAGAGCCTCATCAAGTGCTGTGAATGCCCAAACGTCTTGTGGTAGTTTTAAAAAGCATTAGATGAGAAGAGCGTTCGGAAATCCTTTTTTAGCGCTGCGCTCTAGCGCTGTCTGTGCTAGCGCTGTCTCTGCTCACGCGACGGCTCGTGTGGCGTGGCAGTTTTGTGGCACGGTGCTTTTCCGGCTCTGCATCGCCTCCTTTTCCGACTAGTATCGGTCGGGCTGCCCGGCGCAGCAGCGACTTGCCGGACGCCCGCTCATGCCGATGCGAACGCGGACTGGACGCAGCGGCGCTCTCCTGCGGACGGAGTTCAGGGCTACGATCCATCAGCCCCGAGGCGGCGGTCGCCGAGCCGCACGACGGACCGGCGCCTGGCCGCTCGGCGCCTGGCGGACGCGCTGGCTGCTCGCGAACTCACGGTCAGCTGCTCGGCTGGCTGGCTTCTCTCGAGCGCCGCTATTCGCGCCTCCAGCTGTCGAGCGTACTTTTCCACGTGCTGGAGCGCCGCTATTCGCGTCTCCAGCTGTCGAGCGTAGTCCCGAGCGGACTCCTCCACCGCTCGCGTCTCGTTGGCGCTCCGCTCGGCGACACCTCGGACGAGCAGGCTCGTCACCGCCAGCGAGGCGCACTGGGCGGCCACGCAGAACGCCACCAGCGACACGAGCGTCACGTACGTGCATCGGCTGGCCGACGGCGGCGGCGGCGGTCTGTCGCCCGCCGCTGCCGCCTCGCCGCTGCCGTCGCAACTATCAAGCAGTCGCTTGTCGTCGTGGCGGGCTGCAACGGTCGGCGAATGACGCGATGGGCTAGCTGTTTCGAGTCGAGAGCGCGGGCCGCTCGCGCGTCCGCTGCGAGCGCGTCCGTGAGCGCCGCTTTTGCCTTACCGCCCATCGCTGCCGCTGCCGCCGCCGCTCGGTCCGGAGGAGGAAAGGTAAGAGAAAGAGAAGGCGAGGGTCCGCCAAGTGCTGTCGCGACTTCCTGGTAACCGAAGCAATTTGGCGTCTCCAGGCGGGCCGCTTCAAATCGTTGCGGCGGGTGGTAGGACCAGTCGCATTTATGTGCTTTAAACACCGGGTTCGCCGGAAGAGCTCACAAAACCCATTGATTTCTATTGTGACAGCGACTGAATAGAAATGGGCAGCGCTGGCTGGGCGACGTCAGCGCGCGAGCGAGCGGATGTTGCAGAAGAGAACGGGCTCTGTCGCCCGGTGCACTCTTCGGATCGATAAGAGGACGGGGCGGCCACTGTGGGGCGTTCGTCAACGCAAAAAAAGCAAGTGCGTACGGCCTGCGCTTCCGCGCGTGGCCAGTAGCTGCGCTGGCTTGGCTAAACGGAGCCGGTCGTCGAATGAGAAGGCGCGCCTTCGAAGTCAATAATAAACGTGGTCTGCAGTTCTCTCGATCCACCTAGCGGCTACCAAAGAAAAGCGAATTTTGAGAAGTAGGTACGCAGATGTCTCTAGACTAGATAGTCGACCCGCAGCGGCCGCCGCCGCCTACGGTTTGGACTACGGTTCGGAGTTTTCTCCGCCTTTTTTACGCCCACGGTTCGGAGTTTTCTCCGCCAGTCATCTGCATCCGTCATTGCGTGAGCTGAGCGCCGGCGCGCTCAGCCGCTGAAGGCTCAGCCGCCGCCGCCGCCACCGCCGCCGCCTGCTGTTGCTTCGGCCGACCTACTCAAGCGGACCGTGCGAGCGTATGCCCGCGTTTGGCGCTGCCGTCACGTGACGCCGAGTAGTGCAGCCTACGGCCTCGGGACCGATTCGCGTTCGCTCGCGGACGCCGCCCTCTGCACGTCGCCCGAGCGTTCGCCACTGGGCGAGAGGTTCGGCGGGGACCGATTCAGACCGCCTGGCGGTCGCAATCGTCGCAGATCGCAGCCGCCCCATGCATCGCTGGTGTCATGACAGCTGGGAGTGGTGGGCCGTCGCCTCGAGCGTCGTCGTCGCCTTAACGGAGCGACGAGTTGGCGCTCTAACAGCCGCACAATGCGGCCGGGAACAATCTCTTACCAGCGCGCCTACTTCGGCATGGGTTTATGTACCAGCTCAATAAACAGGCGCACATACGAGCCCCGGTGGCGAGCCCTGTAACCACGAACACTTGCTTTAGCAATTGACGGCTTGTGCTGCCACCTATTGCCAGCTACAGAGCAGACGCGACCTCTTTTAGCTATGTCTTTATACTATGTCTTTTAGCTTTTAGCTCTTTTAGCTTTTAGCTATTCGCGGTGTTTACTAAGCTGCGCACGGTGTTTACTAAGTACCGACGGAGGCCGAGTCGGACGCCGCGTCGTACTGTGGTCCGCGACGGCCGACGATGCCCGAGGGTTTCGGAAAAGCGGCTGAAGGGGGCTCGAAGCGCCCTCTGGCGGCTGGTGCACGAATGGGAAGCCAGCGGCTGCGGCACGAGGGTAGCGCCCGCCTTTGAGAGGAGCTAGTGACCGGAGCAACTCACAGGCCTCTTCCCCCAGGTGGAGGTGGAGGTGGAGGTGGACAGCGACGGTGAGGTCGTGGGCAAAGAAGACGAGGACAAAGCGGACGAAGACAACGTCAACGATACGAGGAAGATGGGAGAGAGGGTGAAGGAGGCGAGGGAAAGTGAAGGACGGAGAGGAGTGAGGATGAGAGAAATGAAATGAAGAGCAAGTAAGAATCACGTGTATCTCTCTCTAATGTATCTCCGTCTGTAACTCCACAAAGTCATAAAGACCATGTGGGTGTTACGCAGGAGAGTTTTGTATAGAGCACTCACAGCCTAAGCGGCTTTCGGTACGCATTCGGTAGCCAAAAGACTTTGTCTCACTCAACAAAGAGAAATTGGGAAGCATAGCAGAGTCAGGAGAGCAATTGAGGTAGTGCGAAGCATAGAAGTAGCAGCTCAGGACCGCTGAAAAGGATGAGCCATAGTCAGCAGTAGGAGAGTAGTTGTCGTTAGTCGCCGATATTGCACTGCCCGATGCACATCATGCGAGAGACCAGTTTCAGGGGCTAGTTCATGAATTAGACTTCCGTGTCCAAGTTACTGCAAATGGATAGTTCTGGGGTCTTTTAGAACATCCCGGACTCGGGCGCGGCGATGTGAGCGGGAAAGGGAGTGACGATGAGCGGGCCGGGAGTGAACCTGAAAGTCGAGGCTGTGGGGCCCATGTGTGGGTGACTGGGAGCGACTCACAGCTCAGCTCGAGCTTGCAGAGCTACAGCGTATGAGCTGGGCTTAGTGCCCTATAGAGCATGAAGTCCGACCTTTTGGTTAATTAAAATAAACTTGCATCCTCCACACTGTCGGCTGACGTTTGGCCTTCCGACTGGCCAGGTTTCTGAAACTTGACGTCACATCATTGGGAATTCAGGCTAATAAGGGCAGTTACCAGGTGGCTGATCAAAATGGCTACCTGCGCCTGAGGGTGTCCACGACCGGGCAAGTATGGGCCTGCCTATCTCTTGATTAAACCTGGGTTAAAAGACGTGCTGCTGCTGCAGCTGACGTAAAACAATGAAGAATTTTCTGTGCTCGTACGAGTAGCCAACGGCACTACGTCGTAACCAACTATGTGCTGATATATAGCATTACTTTGTATTGAGTCGGCGTTTTTAATTCACTTTGTCCGACTTTGCTACTAACCTTGTTCTGTCGGCGTCTGTGCTATTTAAAGCACATAATTCTCTCAACTAATGACTAGTAAATGGTTTCACAGCAGCACTGCGTCTCAAAACTTGCTCAGAAGCTAGCAGAATCAATCGCTGTCTCTGTCGTTGAGTAACTCGTGCTCGCGTCACCCGAGTATTGCCTGCACTTTCGCAGCAGGCAGTCATGCTGTGCACAAGCGGCCAATAACATAGAGATTGGGCATCGGGCTGAAATTGTTGCTTGGCGATTGCGAATTCATTTTTTTTCAAGCTGCCTATAAGTGTGCCTCGCGCGATTTTCCTAACCTGTAGTCGCGGATGAGCTCCGACTAAGGTGCCCTTGGCGTCTAGGCTTCACAGAATAATGACAATAACAATAAGACTTTTACATTGCGCCTTCTGAAAACTCGATCTATTTCAAGATACTTTACATATTGCGCAGAGGAAGCGTGAGCGAACGCTTAGTGGTAGCTCAATGTCATCCAGCAGCATTGCATGGCTACCGGCGCATATGCCTAAGGTCATCAAGTAAATACGATCAGTGGAAGTATGCACAGTCTAAGAATGCATAAGAACACAAAGAGCGAATCAGTCGGACTCACTAAATGCTGTGATAAACAGATGCGTTCACAGCTTCTTTTAAAATTTTGACAACTCAGGGGACGACATGACGTCGGCCAAGAGTGAGCTCAAGGCTTTGGGAGCATATGAACTACTTGCGTGATCTCCAAAAGATCTGAGGATCGCTAGAAGGTGTAGCTAAACGATTCGATTTAAGAAAAGCGGATGGTATAATGTCTATCGTATTTGGGGGAGTAGTTCTGACAGGTAGGCTGGAGCCAGAGAAAGAAGGGACCTGAAACTAAGGAACAGAACCCTGAAGTCGTAGCTTCGCTCTCGACTGGGAGGCAACAATGAAGGTGGGCTAGAAGTTGAGTGATGCGACAACTGCGAAGCTCAAGACAGAGAAGCCGTAAAAGGTGCACATGTTTGCACTAGCTGCATGCACCGAATCACTCAGGCTGGCAGATCAGCAATCAGTAAGTGACAGAAGTAGAGATGTAAAAATGTCACTGATGTCACAAATCCAAAAAGAGACCAATTTAGACGTACGTATCATCTCTGCCTGAGCAAGCCCAAATTTAGCAATGCCAAGTAGCTCAAAATAGGCAGACTTGACCGTTGAGCTGGTGTAGTCATCTCACTAAAGGTCAATTTGAAACAGGACACCTACATTGCGCGCGTGTGCGACAGGATCGCGTGATTACACGATGCTGGAAGAGCTCATTTTGAGCGTCAAGTTTTCTTACTTCTGGCACTTTATTTGCCAATAACTTCTACGTTGGTTTTATCGTCATTCGAATAAGGAAAGTTCGCCGCAATCCATGTGTGGAGTATCAGCAGTGCATGCACCAAGCTGATTTGGTCCAGTGGTTAAGGTGTTCGCCCCGACCAAGGTCTGACTGAGGTCGTGGGCTCGAGCCCCCAGGCATATATGAAGTGCCTGAATAGAGATCAAGTTCTCTTGGGGCGCTACACAAATGAGTTATATATTTTCTTATATATGAAGCAAAAGTTTTGAGCTAGTTCGTCGAGCTCGAAAGGATTAAAAAAAAATTGCAACTGAGCGTCATCAACATGATCTAGATATGAACGCCTAGTTTGTGCTCGGCAATCCCATCGGCAAGAGTACAAACCGTGAAAACGCAGACCATGCACAGAGCTCCGAGGTACACCATACTTTAATGATTCCTCGGATTATTTTTGTCTGTTCACAACAATGCTCTACAGTCTCCGCCGAGGTAGGACCCAAAATATTGTAGTGCTGTGCCAGTGATATCCTCGCGAGATGAGTTGCGCTCAAGAAGGACTTGGGAATCGATAGCATACAAATCTTCTGAAAAGTCAATCAAAGCAAGTGGAGAGAATCTATCTAAGTCTGCATTACTAAGAATGTATACAGAAATACACCACAACCAATGCTGATTCTGTTAAGTGATTACTTGTAGAACCAGAATGGAACTTAATAGCTAAGTTTGAAGTTTATATGGAGAGTTCAGCTTGTCTACTACAATTCGTTTCAATGCCTTCCATACGAATGGTAGAATTGAGACTGGACGGATTTGCCTCAAGTGTAATTGGTGTGTTGTTTTCTTAAGCGGCATGACTGCAGTCTTTTTCAAAAGTGCTATGACCTGATTTGGGATACGAATTTTAGGATGAGTAAACTCGCGGTCTCCTTTAATGTTGACATCGAGATGCCGCATGTAATTCGGGGTCAGGAGTCCGGAGGGGATGCTGTCACCCAAGAAACGGACTCTTTAATCTTGTCAATTTTTTGGCAAAACTGCTACAGAAACAATCAGTAAGATCGCCACTAGGATCACTAAAATATAAAAAATATAATTCATTTATATAGCGCCGCAAGAGAACTTAATCTCTATTCAGGCGCTTCACATATGCCTCGGGGCTTGAGCCCACGACCTCAGTCAGACCTTGGTCGGGGCGAGCACCTTACCGCTAGACCAAACCAGCAAAGGCACCACTAGGTAGGGAGCTATCCTTTGAGCGGTTAAGGTGACGTTGGATCTAGGACATCAACATTCTTTGATTGTGCATCGATGATTAAACCATGCTTGCATTGAAGCTAAACATGACCTTTGACAGGATCAATTGCAACGATCTACATTAATCTCATGCAACATCTTCAACGCATCCTTTCGTGACTGTCGATGGACAGTCAGTCCTGATCTTTTGCTTCGCTTAGTAGACCTAGCCAGTGTAATGCCTGCGATACAATTGTAGGCCATCCGGGCAAGGGCGCACAGTATGCGGGTAGTTTCGGATGAGAAGGAGGAGGGCACACACTGCAGACTGAATGAGATCTGCATGTGGTAAGATAGGCAGGATTTGGTAATAATTGGTGAACTCATTAAACCATAATCCCATATAAACCGTAAACCCGCTATTAATAATAAACCTAAGGAGCCATGCTCGTGCTGGCTCGTCTACCGTGGTCCAAGGCCCAACATGTTTCGCTTCGTTGTTTCCGTTGCGGCGAGCGTTTTCGTTCGACCAAGTCGAGCGACTGGAGCGCACTCGCACAATGCTGAGATCGGCTGTGGCCGTTCGCCGGCTGGCCATGCGGCGCTAGCAATCTTTCTTTATGGCCGACAGCCAGCCGCTACCTAAGCCAAGCGCCTGACGAATAGGTCCCGCTCCATCCGCCGCTCATGCCTCACTACCGCATGGCTGCCACGGCCTGCGCTGCGAGCGTCTCTGACACACACAGAGAGAGAGAGAGAGAGAGAGAGAGAGAGAAAGGGGAGAGAACGAGAGAGAGAGAGACAGATAAAGAGAGAGAGAACGAGAGAGAGAGAGAGAGAGAGAGAGAGAGAGAGAGGGAGAGAGGGAGAGAGAGAGAGAGAGAGAGAGAGGGAGAGAGAGAGAGAGAGAGAGAGAGAGAGAGAGAGAGAGAGAGAGAAAGTGGAGAGAGAGAGAGAGAGAGAGAGAGAACGAGAGAGATAAAGAGAGAAAGAGAGAAAATAAATAAATAAAAATAAATGTAATTCATTTGTATTGCGCCCCAGGAGAACTTGAGAGAGACAGAGAGACAGAGAGACAGAGAGAGGGAGAGAGATGGAGAGAAAGGGGAGAGAACGAGAGAGAGAGAAATAGAGAGAGAGAGAGAGAGAGAGAGAGAGAGAGAGAGAGAGAGAGAGAGAGAGAGAGAGAGAGAGAGGGGCCCAGCGTCGTAGTCGAGGTGTTGGCCCCATTCACCATCTTAGCGATCCGCAGCATGGGCAACGGGAAACAGCAGCATCCTGGGTTAAATCAGACGCTATTCAAGTTGTATAGGCTCGGAGGGATTCAGCGACTCAACTGAGACACTTTTCCTCGCACGTGCTAAATTGCGAACGGCCGCAGATTAGAGAGACTCCAATCGCTCACCTAAAGCGCGTTATCTATTGCACGCTTGCAAATTTTTGAGCGGTTATCCAGTTGTGCGGCTGAGAAGTGAGTGCAGGTTGCAGTGCCGCACGACTGCTGGGTGTGCGCCGGTGTGGCACCATGCCCAAGCTAGTTAGAAACCACCGGGCCATCTAGCGTCGGTCGAGCGACAACGATGCACGACGGCGTATTATGACTGCGGCAGCAAAGCAATCTAGCGGCGCCTATCAAAAGAGTTGGGGATTGGCTGTTTGTAGGCGATAAAACAACGCGACACTTCGCTGCGCACGCCCTGCGTCAGCATTGGGTGCGCTGCAGAATGTCCGCAGAGCGGCGCGCTTGAGCAGTGCCGATCGCTCTGCTCTTCGCTGCCGCCTTCTGACGGCCGATCGAGCGACCAAGAGCGCACATTGCAGCTCCACAGTGGCAGAGCGCTTGCGGCGAGAGCTCTGCTTGCCGGCCCGCGCTACGTCGATCGCTCGCCGATGCGGCGCTTTCCGTCACGTAGAGACAGCGGAGCCTTGGCGGCCATTGCTGCGAAATGCGACAACGCCCACCCGAAAAGTCGTAGGCGGGCCGCCTGAAATCTAAGCGTGCGAACACGTCAAAAACGGCTGGTCTGCGAGCTCGCGCGCGGCGCGGCTGCGGCCGTCGCACGCGGGCGACAGGTCGGTGACGAGGAAGAGAGAGCAGAGCAGCCTGCGCACTCGCCGCGACTTAGTTCATGTCGCCAGTCGCCATGTCGCCCTCGCTGCGTCTGTCGTGACGCTCGAGAGCGAGCGAGCGAGCGACCGATCGGTGAGCTGGGCCAGCCAATTACGCGGGCGCCAGCTCTCAACCAGCCGCGAATAGCCGCGATTGTCTGCGGCGGCGGCGGCGGCGAGCGCTCCGCTCACGTGCAGCCTGCTCTTCAAGCTGCGCATCAATCGAGCCTGGCGTCTGCTGACGCAGAATTGCAGACTGAAAGCCGCTCGCGCTTCTGCTTTGTGAGTTCGCTTTGGAAATCTTCGCCACTCGATCTGCGTCCCCGCGCGTATGCCATCCGCTCGGCGGAAATGCTGACGGAGGGCAAAGCCAGCCGACGCGCGCGCGTTCGCGCCGCCTGGGCCGCCAGGGCCGAATGGTCGAGCTTCGCCTCGCGAGCATTCGACGCGCTGCACGCGCTGAACGCGCTGCCCCGGGATCCTCGGGATTCTGTGAGAACCGGTCAAATTTTGACCGGCAGAAAAGTCAGCGGCCTTTGTTTGACAAAATTTCGATTGCCGAATTGTTTGGCGAACGATCAACGGCATTTCGAATAGCAATCGCGACAGAAACATTTGCTCGAACGTCGCGTCGTCGTCGCAGCACCTTGCATTGCCTAGAATCGTAGGACCTTGTATAGTAAGTCCGGTTTCCTCTTTTCAGTTCTGTGCTGTCCGTCAGCTGTCTTCGATGGCAGCTCCAAGATCGGCGAATATCAGGAATCAGGCATCTCCTAGTACTTCATAAGCAGCTTCAGCGACTCCTGGGGCTCAGTCCGTTGCTACAAATACGGAGAGCGCCACGTATGTTATTTCTTGAACATGCACTACTCCTGCGAGTGAAGCTAGCGCCAATAAGTACGGCTCTGGCGGCTCGTAAAGCGTCGAAACAACGGCGTGCGAGATCGGCTAGATCATAACTGGCGAAATATTATTCGCTGTCTCCGCGCTAGGCTAGATATTGTACTGCTCGTATTTTTTACTGAAATCGTTCAGCTATGGCTCGAACCAACCACAAATCCTTGGGAGACCGTCTTCTTAGTTTGTATACTCCCAAAGTGTGGAGCTCACTCCATACCGACGGCAAGACATTACCTGACTTACGACGTGTAAAAAGAAGCTCAAAGCGCACCTGTTTCACACAGCATTTGCTGGTGCTGGTACCTGGCCACAATTTGCGTTTTCACACAGTACTTGTCACCTGTAAATATATATTATTCGCCGACCCTCTGCATGTTACCACTAATCATTCGATCACGCTTCCTTTACAGTATATATAAGGTGCCTAGATAGAAAATAAGTTTTCCCTCGGTGCGGTGCAAATATGTCATTATATATATATATATATATATATATATTAGGGCTGTACCGGAATTCGGCTCCGGCTCCGGCCGAATTCCGGCCAATTTACAAATCCGGCTCCGGCTCCGGCCAAAACTTGGCCGGATTTGGGCGGATTTTTCGAATTTTGGTTGAATATATTACTCGTTCCATTTATAAGAGGAAGGAGCTGGCCCGACGTCCCTGCGCTCTGCGTCGGGAGAGGGTGGGGAGGCCGAGAGGACGTTCAGACGCTGATTGAGCACTCCGACGTCAGGTCGTAACGACATGGTTTTGACCTCGGCTCGCGGCGGAACGTTTCCGAGCGCGGTTAGATTCTCAGACGTCAGAGCGGAACGCTGCGAGCGGCAGCCCGTCGTCGGTCAGGCCGCACCATAGATTCGTTCGCAGTGCATTTGGTCTCACGAAGCCGCACTTGGCGGAAGCGTGCGGAACTTCTTCACGGTATACCTTCATTGCAATAGCAGTCACTCTGCAGCCAAGGCGAGACAACTTGCAAATCCGTGCAGGTAACAACACCACTAGCACTGTATATCTTTTGCGCTTTTTTCCGAAATTTGAGTTTTGTGTAGTGCGCAGTGTTGCTAGCGCCAGACCGCGTCACTACAGAAGTCACTGAACAGATTTTGGTTGGTCTGGTGTGCCGCGACAGCTTTTGGCAGTTAATCGCGCCCCGCTGAAGTACGTAACCTAAAACGGGGCTGCATTCACGTATTTGAATTCTGTACATAGGACCAGGTCAGTGTGACTGCCGTGGAGAATGCGTGTGTGTGCGTGCAGTGCGCATAAATTGCTGGCTATACGCGTAAAGGGCGGCCTTATAAATAAATCCAAAAGTCTTTTAATTGTGTTTTATTTTTAACTAGATGACAGACAAAATGAAAAAACAGTCCAGTTTGGGAATACTTCAGAGAAAAGGACGGTGACAGCTCAAAATCCCAGTGTTTGCTGTGTCCAAGCATCTTGTCACGTGGTAAACCAGATGAGCCCAAAAAATTTTCAACTTCGGCCATGCTGACACATCTTCGCTCAAAACATTATAAAGAATACAACGAAATGCAAACCAAAATTGCTAATGCAAAGAAGAAGGCTGAAACTGCAGCACTGCCGAATGTTACACCTGGTGCAATAGGCAAAGTCATGATCCAGAAAACGATTCCCGAACAAGTTGCATGCATGAAAGTATGGGATATCAATAACAGCTCATCAGTGAGAATTCACCGTGCCATTGCTAAGATGATAATAACAGATATGCAACCGGTTCAGATTGTTGAGAAGGCAGGCTTTGTTGAACTCATGGGAGTTTTAGAGAGGCGTTACACTGTTCCATCACGAAAATATTTTGCAGAGAGAGTCATTCCTGAAATTAATGATGAAGTTTGCACCCAGCTGTTGGTAATACTCGATCCAGCAACTACTCCGTTTCTGTCCTTTACCACTGATACATGGACAGCAGACAATACTGTGCAATCATTCATGGGCTTAACTGCCCATTGGCTGACAGAGGAGTTTGAAAACATGAGTTTTGTGTTGGATTGCATGCCATTTGCTGGTCATCACACTGCTGCTGGACTGATGACTGCCTTTCAGCAGATGCTTGACAAATGGAACATTAGCTTTGGACGCTGTCATGTCGTACTTCGAGACAATGCGGCGAACATATCAAAATGTTTTCGTGATGCCAACATAAAAAGCTTCGGGTGCTTTGCACATACCATGCAGTTATGTGTGCATGACGGATTGCTCAGTCAGCGGGGAGTATCAGACATAATAAGTATCGGAAAGAAATTAGTTGGTCATTTTAAACATTCTTCATCTGCGAGTGGTCGGTTCAAGGAGTTGCAGGCTGAACTGGGTTTGCCAGACCACCAGCTGTTACAAGACGTGAGCACAAGATGGAACTCAACGTTTTACATGCTGCGTCGTCTATGTGAACAGTGTCGTGCATTAACCCTCTACTGTTCAGAAGTCGTTGGCACTTCCTGCCCAACTGCACATCAGTGGTCCGTGGCTGAAAATGCTGTGTCCGTGCTTGCTCCGTTTGAAGAGGCAACAAGAGAAGTTAGCCGTGAAGCAGCACGTATATCACTAGTTATTCCTATTGTAACAGCTCTGCGGAACCTGTTGAAGAAGGACTGCACAGATGCAGGTGTAAAGACTATGAGGTCAACCCTAATCAACTCATTGAATGAACGCTTTGACAGTATCGAGCAGGAAGCCCTGTATACAGTGGCGACAATGATTGATCCACGATTCAAAACAAAATTCTTCTCATCAGAAGCTACACTGACAGCTACAAAAGCAAGGGTTCTGCTTGCATTCAATGAATGGACAGGGCAGATAGAAACTGTGCAAGATGGAAGCCACAAAAATCAGTCTGAGCGGCAGGTTGACACAAATGAAGAAATTCCAGCCAAGCAAGCCCGGCTGGATAATTCTTCTCAATCATCAGTACTTTGGGAATGTTTTGATGACATTGTTCAATCTACTGCTGGTACCACAGGCAGTGAGCAACAACCAGACATTGACAGTCAGCTGAACAAATACTTGGCAGAGCCATTAATAAACAGAGAGGCTGATCCACTACAGTGGTGGAGACAGAACAGGGAACGACTGCCAGCTCTGGCAACAGTAGCTCGCGTTTATTTGGGTGCTCCACCAACAAGTGTACCTTCAGAACGTTTGTTCAGTGTTGCTGGGGAAGTCCTCAGTGATCATCGAAGTTCACTTCTGCCAGAGAATGCAGCTCGACTGATATTTCTCAAATATAATTCAAAACTGATGAAATAAATTTAAGAAACAAATGTATGAAAAATATATAAAATTACAGTACTTATTTTTGTATTTTTGAATTTTGAACTTTAGTCTCTTTTCATTTTTTTTGTGTTATTACCAATATTATGATGTAAAAAATGTTTACTCAATTTTTTAATAAAATGTCACTGCTATACGATTATCACTGAGGTCTCCCACAGCAACACCTATTACACAAAAATAAACAAACAGCAAAAGACAATGATGCTACTTATTATTAATAATATTTTTTTAATTAAATATTTATTGTAGTATATATCCTCAAGTAAAAACTTGGTAGTACAAATGGTAAAAATTTGTCCGATGAACAAATCCGGCTCCGGCCGTATTTGTCATCAAAAATCCGGCAAATCCGGCTCCGGCCGAATTTGAAAAAATCAAATCCGGTACAGCCCTAATATATATATATATATATATATATATATGAGCTGCTTACTGTCTGTGTAATTGCTTCGCTTAGTCATAGCAGCTCTGTCGCGGAAGACGACGCTGCGCTATCTTGCCGCGCGACGTAAGTATACCATCTTGTCCCGTGAGGGATGGAAGGATGGACTTTCTCATTTAAATTAGTACAAATACATATGTATATATGGTGCTCAGAAATTCATTTTTGTGTTATGCAAATGAATTGATATTATTTTTATTGTTAACTATTTTAGCCTGCACTCCGAAGTCTAAAAGGAGATTGAGGCATGTCTGGTTCCAAATAATTACAAGTCAGCAACCATTATTAATCTCTAGCACTGTAACATTATAGTCGGCTTAGCTCGCCGTCGCTTCTTCAGCATGCTGGGGGAGAAGCTGTTAGAGCTGCGAACGCTGCATTGCTTCATCATCGGCGGCGGCGGCCCAGGCGGCGGCCTGACTCTCTGACACGTGTGCACCGAGTCCGAGTGCGCGGAGAAAGAATCCTGCGAAACCGAATGGAGAATGGAGCGGTCGCTCTTCCGAGCTGCTGGCCTTTGCCCATCGAGCTGGCTAGCAGCGATCATATTACTGACGCGCCCCAAGATGCGATAGTCTATCTGCATGCAACTGGTGTCTGTAAGTAACGACGGTCGGAAACTTTCCAGAAGTACTTCTACGCCACCCGATAGGCCCGGTAGTACGAGCGTAACTGCGGCGCACGCTAAACTAGCCGAGTAAGTGACGGTAAAGTATTGTTCGCGACGACTGCGGTTAGTCGATAGCTTCTTGCCGGCCCCCTGAGAAAAGCAGAGTCAGGATTTGAGAACCTTGGCACTTGCACTGGGTGCTGATGTGAGCTCCAGGCCACACAGCCGTTGGTGTACGTCACGCGAATAATAATAATAATAATAACAATAATGCACTTGATAAAGCGCCCTCAGAGAACTCAATCTCTTTCTAGGCACTTTACATTTGCTGCATGGGGAAATGCGATTGAATGGTGCGTAATATCATGCTTGATAAACAGTGTGAACAATATGGTTAGGGGTGACATGCATAGGGTCAGCATGCAAGTGCGGTTGGTGACAGAATGCACTGTGAATGCATAGTGTCAGCGCGCATTAGCACATGAAGGACGAATTACGGGTGCCCCTAAATGCTGTCCTAAATAGGTGTGTTTTTAAGTTCCTTTTAAATGTGGTCAGGTCAGGGGATGCTCTGACGCAGGTCGGGAGGGAGTTCCAGGCTTTGAGAGCATACGAGTCAAATGCACGGTCTCCAAGGGATTTGAGGTTTTGTACGAGGTATTGGTAAACTGTTGGATTCCGAAAAGCGGGTGGTACTATGCTTGGCCTGGTGGGGGAGTAGATCTGAGAGATAGGCTGGAGCCAAAGAATGAAGTGACCTTAAAGTGAGCGACAAAACCTGGAAGTCGTTCCGTTACTTTACTGGTAGCCAGAGCAGGTCGGCGAGAAGTGGTGGTGTGATGTGGTAACTGCGACGCTCGAGACAGACAAGCCTAGCTTCGTCGTTTTGCACCAGCTTTAAGTGCTTGATTGCACATGCCGGTAGGTCAGCAAGCAAACCGTTGCTGCTGAACGCCTGTAACCTTTCGCTTGTGTTAAATAGACTCATCTGCATTTCGGATACGGAATTGATGCGCCAAGGTGTGAGCACTCGTCGTCGCTGCCGGGTTTTCTCTGCTGTAGGCGTTCCTGTTCCTGTGTGTGTGTGTGCGTGCGTGCGTGCGCGTGCGTGCGTGCGCGTGCGTGCATGTGTGTGTGTGTGTGCTGGTGTGTGTGTGTGCGCGTGCGTGCGTGCGTGTGTGTGTGTGCGTGTGTATGTGTGTGTGTGTGCTTGTGTGTGCTTGTGTGTGTGCTTGTGTGTGTGTGTGCGTGCTTGCGTGCGTGCGTGCGTGCGTACGTGTGTGTGTGTGCTTGTGTGTGTGTGTGTGTGTGTGTGTGTGTGTGTGTGTGTGTGTGTGTGTGTGCGTGTGCGTGTGCGTGTGTGTGTGTGCGTGTGCGTGCGTGCGTGTGTGTGTGTGCGTGCGTGCGTGTGTGTGTGCGTGTGTGCGTGCGTGCGTGCGTGCGTGCGTACGTGCGTGTGTGTGTGTGCCTCCGTGCAGCACCTACGAGTAACTAGCCGCGCTATAAGGTTAAGCCGCCGCAGCCACCGTCGGTGCTCGTCCTGCGTGACGGCTGAGTGACGCGCAGCGTAACGAGCGCTGCGCGTCTCAGGCCTAGTTCATGACCGGACGTGGAAGCCGCACCCACGCTATTAACACTGGCTTTTCTCAGATAAATGAGCTATTTCTCCCCGTCTTCACCTCCGCCAATACCCCATTTCCCATTAAATAATCCCCTGTGAATAATAATAATAATGTACTTGATAAAGCGCCCTCAGAGAACTCAATCTCTTTCTAAGTGCTTTCTTTTTAGAAGATTGTAACTCAAACAGAAAATTTAAGCGAACCTTGGCAAACGAGTTACATCTGTAGTTCAGATTGTTTAGTAAGTAAATTGATATTTTGTCAAAATTTGCGAAAACTTCAATGGTTCTTAAAAGCATCTCCTTCCTTGGTTTGCGGACGAAAGGGAAAAATAATAATACCAATAGTAAATATCAATAATAAGAAATGTATGTAGAGCCATGAGAGAGAACTTAGTGTCTTTCTGGGCACTTTACATGTGCTGTCTGGAAAGCCCGTCTGCAGGACTCCTTTCATTTCTTTTCAATCTGACCGCGACTAATTGCATAGGAAGGGCGGGACTCTGCCTGGCAGGGCGGGACCTGCTCAGGACGGAGGCTGACGGACTGCCGGCTGCTGACGACTCGCCGAAGCGATAGCTAGACGTTCTAGTTCTTTCTGATAAGCTTTCCTTAATCATATTGATTTGCATGGAGGTCAAGAGATTCCGCTCGTGTACGGTCGTGTATGGCTACATGCAGAACTAGTTATGCGAATTCCCGTCACTCCCCGCGTCGAGCCGCAACGAGCGGAGCCGGCGAATGAGGTTAGCATTTCGCCTGCAACAATCGAGCATGCGCCATTTTCCCCATTTCTCGCGCGCAGGGAACGGCCCCGCAGGGAGCGTGACTCATCCATTGAGAATGGCGGCGAATGCACGGAGGGCGCGAATCCTTTTGAGCATGGCCGCGCGCAATAGTTGGGCATGATGAAAGCGTCGGCTCTCGGGGTGGTCGCAGCTCCGATTGAGGCTTTCTATAGAGACTCGAAGAAAGAAAGAAAGAAAGAAAGAACGACAAGCCCCGAACCATGAGCCGAGTGCCGCCAGGTGGCAGCAGCAAGCTGCCACCTGGCGGTGGCGGCACTCGAAGCCTGCGCCCGTTGCAGTGAGCGTGCGGTCGCCAAAAGACTCCGTGTCGTGAAGCAATGACAAAGCGGCGACTATTCTAAAGTCGGTGCGGCAGTGAAGGACGTTAGTGCGATGTACTGTATCTCCGTCTGTAACTCCACAAAGTCATAAAGACCATGTTATGCAGGAGAGTTTTGTATAGCGCACTCACAGCATAAGCGGCTTTCGGTACGCATTCGGTAGCCAGCAGACTTCGTCTCACGCAACAAAGAGAGAGTGGGAAGCGTAGCAGAGTCAGGAGAGCAGTTGAGGTAGTGAGTAGCATGAAAGTAGCAGCTCAGGACCTATGGAAAGGATGAGCCATAGTCGGCAGCAGAAGAGTAAATAGTGGCGTGCGTAAACGGTAGTGAAGGAAAGTAAATAGCGGCGTTCGTAAGCGGATTTGCCTGGGTCGGCCGAAAGAAAGACTGCCTTGCGGAAGAAAAGATGGCTAGGCGTGCAGCAAGCCCCTTCCGCCGGAAATGCGAGCCTACCGCCGGTCTCCAGTAGTGGGCTGCTGACCAAGACTGAATGCAGAGTTTCACGATTCGCTGCGGTACTCCTCGCCGTAGGCCGTGTCAGTAGCCAATATCAGCAGCCGGATCGCTTTGGCAATGCTGGCCGACAGCCACCTGTCTGACGTTCAGGCAATTGGCTCAGAAACTGAGGAATGCATCGAGCAGCAGCTAAGCGCAAAAGCGAGCGTCGAAGACGCGCGGATTTACCCATGGACTTGTGTTGTCAGGCCACCGAGATCACTCCGCACTAATTCAACGGTCTAGGTCAGTGGTTCTCAACCTTCCTCATGCCACGACCCTTTAATTCAGTTCCTCATGTTGTAGATACCCCAAGCATAATCCTAGGCTGTAGGGTTCCTGCACTCACCACTGATTCTGTTGCTCAGACGCATACCAGTGAAGCGGTGTTCCTCATGATGGGAAGCTTTCAAAATTTAAGCAATTACCAAAGACTAAATCTAATTTCCGAGCACCTGACGACGGCTACACTGCAGCGTCACCAATCAGAAGAGAAGAGTATGCCACTCCGGTTTTCTCAGAGATTAGCTTAGGATAATTATCCGACATTTATGATCGAATGTCTGCGAGGCAGACTTTAGGTGTTCAAGTTGCTGCAGCAAATCCCGATCGTTTTAACGACCAGAGCATCTGGGCAACGTAATAATAATAATAATAATATAATAAAAACACTCATGATAATGCGCTCTCGCAGAACTCAATCTCTCTCCCCCTCTCTCCCTCTCTCTCTCTCTCTCTCTCTCTCTCTCTCTCTCTCTGGGCACTTTACATTTTCTGGAAAGGAAGCGCGATCGAATGGTTAGTAATAGCATGCTCAATAAACAACAAGAATGACATGGTTATGGGTGAAATGTACATGGTCAGCACGCAAGTGTGATTAGTGCCAGCAAGCACACTATTAGAGTGATCAATGCCGATTTCTTGGCATCTACAGGGATCAAATGCAGATTGTTGTAATCTTTACAAATAACTGGTCCGCATGATGAAACGGGATGGCTGCATGACATGATCAGAACACGATCAGACTGTTGAAATTCAAACTACGCAACCACCTCACACGCCAGACCGATCATTGTAGTCGATCATTCATTTAGGGTGTCGTTATCAGCAGTGGCAAATGCAGCTGATCAATCAAGCATGACCATGGCCGTGGGCGTGGCCTATTCCATCGTCGTTGCCGCTCAGACTGTCGCTGGTTGCACGGAGGAGAGCAGTTTAAGTGGCGCCGCGTAGCTTGAATTGTGAATGCATTTTTCGCAGACAACTCTTTGCCTAGATTCTCGTCAATGCGTTCCAAAGGCTGACTAACGACACAAAAGGAAGCCGAGTGAAATAGCTGCCGAATCTCCAGGACTAAATCGCATCGCCCAATAAAACCTGCCTTCCGCCTTCTTCTCCCTTGCAGGGTTGAAGCATGAGTCTGAAAGCCTCGGGGCGCCGAAGCTGGGCAATCGTCAGGGGCTAAACGGAAATTTGATGTGCTAGTCACTTATTTACCTATTTGGTTTCACTTTCGTTTTAAATATGATGGATCGGACTAGTCCCGTTTCGCACGTGCATTTTCCTACTCTGCATCTTGTGGAAGCTCTAATAGGAGCTCTTTTTTGTCTAATATTGGTGCACGATTATATTGAAATGCGGTCGCCTGCTATTATAAGCTAGATTTACACTACGAGATATTATTTATTCGTGGCTCTGAATCACTGTGGCCAAGAACCGGCCTGGTCATAATCAAGGGATAGCAGCGTAGAAAGCAGCGTAGAAGCCGAATTCATGCGATAGGCAGTTAGCTGTGCCATATATAATAAAAAATAATAATAAAATAATAAAAGCCAATAATAAAAATAATGCATTTACACAGCACCTTCAAAGAACGTAATCTTCTCTAGACACAGCATATGCTATAACGGAAGTGTGATCGAATGCTTATCTGTATAATGCTCATTTTGCCAACCAAAATAGCACTGCTAGAGGTGACATGAGCAGGGTCAACGTTCAAAAATGGCAGTATGCACAGGTGTCAGGATGCATGAGCTCGCAAATAAAGAATCACTTGGACCCACGAAATGCTGTGAAAACTAGAAAGCAACAATAATAATAATGCACTTGATAAAGCACCCTCAGAGAACTCAATCTTTTTCTAGGCGCTTTACATTGGCCGCAATGGGAAACTCGATTGTTGCGTTTTTAGCTTTTTTTGTAAATGTAGCCAATTCAGTTGAGCTAATTTGTACTCTAGGCCTATTAGCCCTGCGAGACTTTTTTGAATGCTATACCCTGCTGCGTCGCTGTCCGACAGACTTCGCTACGCTGCCGACATGGACTTATTGTATTAAGCTATGGGTGCTCATACTTACACTGCCGTGCTCCGCCGGTACCAACGGCCAACCTGCGTGCATAAGGCCTGCTCCTGCAAGTCAGTGGCCGCGGTGCAAGTATCGAGGCTTCACAGGTAATTGTCGAGCATCGCCTGAGAATAACTCTCTTAAGAGAGCTGTGTTTGTGGGCTAGCTCTGTCCTGACTCGGAAGTCACTACAGCCCGTTTATGAAAAAAAGGATGGCGAATCACTTTGCGCTCCAGCAGATTAGATCTTTCTCCATTATGAGTGATTTCAACATTCGCTTTGATAACTTATCTGACGCCTTCAGTGCGGAATTTCGTGCACTGACTGACTCACAGTCTCTTGTGGCTCATGTGCATGGCCCTACTCCCATCAAGGGTCACATACTTGACTAAATTTTCTCATACGACTGCACTTTCTCATCACCAATTACTACCGAGTCCTGCTACCTGAACATATGCAGAGCTCATTCAGTCTAAAATGTGCGCCCTCCTCCACCTCATCTAAAATCACTGTGATCGAAAAACCTCGAAACCTTTGACATCGATGCTGTCCGTGCGAGAATATCTGCTTCACCTCGGTTGCTCAATCCTCCTTCCGGCTTGCCATCATTGGTAGATTACTACAATACGACACTAGCTGGCATGTTCGATTAGTTTGCACCTCTGACTAAGCGCACTGTGCGCGCTCACCCAGATGGCCTATGGTTTACCTCAGACATTAAACTAGCCAAGTCTACTAAGCGCAAGCTTGAAAAAGCATACAAAAGATCAGGACTGACTGTCCATCAACAGGCATGCGAGGACTGCGGTAGGTCGCACCAATCGATTCTAGCAAACGCCAAGTCTAGCTTCTATTCCTATAAAAAACAAAACCTCGTTGAATCACTGATACAATCTAAAAATGCTACGGTCGACGATCAGCCATCTCCTTAAGTGCTCCTAGGCTAGCTCCATACCTAGCGATCCCTGTGATGATCTAGCCGATTGCTTTTTTAGCTTCTTTGTCAACAGGATAGACAAGATCAGGGAGTCCATCTTTTAGCTAGCGGCATTCCCCTTGGACTCCTGTCCATCAATCACATGCAGCGCTTCAATGTCTACATTCAAGCAGGTCACTTGCGACCATGTACTGAATTTCCTATCCCAATCAAAGAAGACAACTAGTCCTCTGGACCCTAACCCCACTGTCATGATTCTGCGATGCATTGATCCGATGCTGCCACGCATAACTAACATCATTAATTTGTCATTTGCCTCAGGTCATGTCCCAGCAACTTTCAAAAAGGCCATGGACGGGCCATTATTCAAGAAAGCAGCACTAGACCAAGAGAGATTGAGCAGCTTTCGTCCAGTCTCCCTTCTTCCGTTCCTATCGACGACACTGGAACGAGTCGTGGCAGACCAGCTGAACTCATATAATCAAACTTCAAACCTTGCTATTAACTTACAGTCTTTTCAGAGCGAATCGCTTCACAAAGTCATCATTGCAACGGGTGAGACAGCTCAGAGCACGTAGCGGGTATAATTCAGCTGCAGACACGCGTCTGATGCTTGCAGAGCCATCGCGTTGTAGGGCATCTCAAGGGTTATAGAAGCCCCAACAGTGCATCGTAGTTTGTCGAAGGTAGCACTGCAGAAATCAAGAACACTCATAGAACGCAAATGTCCTTTTCGCAAACGTTAGAGAATTACGTTGTATAGTCACTGAGGATCGCATCGGCACGGTATCATCCATAGCGTACCACTAACTAATTCAAAGCACCAGCTACATGTGCCTAAACCCACTCTCCCGTTGGCTTTTTATACAGCAGCAGCAGAGGTATCAGCTGCGGCAGCAGCGTCTGTAGCAGCAGCAGTGGTGGTGGAATCAGCAGCAAGGAGCGAGGCTGCTTTGAACACATTCGAGGAAACCAGCAAAATATATTGCCATTCGTGCGCTCCCTGAAATGCTGGTGCTTCAATGGGACGTGCACGACCACTTTGATCAGTCACTTGCTGCCTTGCAGCGACAGGTAGAGTTAGAGGAGATACGCTGGCTCAGTGGCCAGGTTATTGGCACTCGATGACGCTACGCAAAGTTACATGTTCAATGACCAACAGTGACTTTCGAATCGCCACTGTTGACAGTGAATGTTGGCGGAATCCGCTTCACATCCAGTGTGCCTACAACTCACCGAGCAATCACAGCTTGACCTGCAGTGCAGCGCTAGATGACTCACTGTAACATATTTTTGGAGCCGCCGACCACTGCTGATTGACTTGATATCATGCTATCCTCGGCCTATTGAAGTTATCCAAGGCCACGTCTGCTATGGCTGATCAGAGTGTGTTCCCTATCAATAGCCAATGGCATTAAGATTTCTATGAATGATGGCTCGCTCGGCCACCTCTTTGTCGCCTAAACTTTAGCCATCTTACTACGGTCCATTTTCTGTAATCAACTACGCAATAGAAGCCAGCGGCTGCAGCACGAGGGTGGAACCCAGCCCGTCTTTGAGAGGAGCTAGTGATCAATGCAGCTCATAGGCCCCAGGTGGAGGTGGAAGAGGACACCGACGGTGGTCATGACAGTCAAGACGAGTGTAGGAGGTTAAGGACAAAGTGGGCGAGGAAAAAGCGGACGAGGACAAAGTCAACTATGACGAGGAAGGGGAGAAGGGTTGAATTAGGAGAGGGAAAGAGAAGGGCGGAGAGGATGAGAGAGATGAAATGAAGAGCGAGGAAGAATCACGTGTATCTCTCTCTAGTCGCCGATACTGAACTGCCTGTGCATCACGTGAGAGACCAGTTTCAGGGGCTAGTTCATGAATTTGACTTCCGTGTCCAAGTTAATACAAATGGAGAGTTCGTGGGCCTTTTAGCACATCCCGGATTCGGGCGAGGCGATGTGAGCGGGAAAGAGAGTGAGCCGTGATGGCACACTGGGAAAGGCAGTTGCTTTCACGACCTCGGTCCCGAGGTCGTGGGTTCGATTCCTGTGGTGGGCTATTCTTTATCGCCACTGCAAGCGGTGGTGATAGCCGTAAAGGCTCTTCTGTCGCTATACAAAAAGAGGCTGTTTAATCAGCTAGGATTAACGATGAGCGAGCCGGAAGTATGACCGAAAGTCGAGCACACTGGTACTGTGGAGCCTTTGTCTTGGTGACTAGGAGCGACTCACAGCTCGAGCTCGCAGAGCTGTGCAATGAATGAACTGGGCTTGGTGCCCTATAGAACATGAAGTTCAACCTTTTGGTTAATTTAAATAAACTTGTATCCTCCACACTGTCGGCTGACCTTCAGCTTTTCGGCTGACAAAGTTTCTGAAACTTGCCGTCACGTGATTGGGAATTCAGGCTAATAAGGGCAGTTACAAGGAGGTTGATCAGAATGGCTACCTGCTCCTGAGGAGGTCCATGACAGGGCAAGTATGGGCCTGCCTACCTCTTGATGGGTAATTGGCTCGCTCGTGCTCATCATAAAAATACTACTGAGGAATGCAGATTTAGGCAGAGATTCTCTGCTTGTTTTTCTCGATCTTTCGGCAGCTTTTAATACTATCGATCACCAAGTCTTTCCGGAGCGCCTCTAATCTCGCGTGGGCATTACTGGCACTGCATTGCAAAGGTTCAAGTCCTACCTCAGATGGAGACTCGGGAGTACTGACGTGAATACACAAATATCATCAGAGGAAGCTTTGAAATATAGAGTACCTTAGGGATCTGTACTTAATACCATTCTTTTCACAGTTCATACTCTCCCTCTTGCCGATGTGATTGCCAAGCACAATCTAGGCTTTCACTTCTATGCGGATAACACTCAGTTGTACTTGGTGTTGATCCTTCCCAGCCCTGCAGCTCGCTGAATTCCGTCAACTCCCTTGCTGCATGTATTGATGACATCCGCACATGGATGGCAGCAAACTTTCTTAAATTAAATAATGATTAAACAAACTTACTAATTATAAGCAAACCAATCGTGATTCGGAAATTGGAAAGGCTAACGCTCAAAATCGACTCTGCCAGCAAATATCCTGCTGAATCTGCAGAAAATTGAAGTGTCAGGTTCCAAAATGACGTTTCATTAAACGTCCACATCAACTCCACAGTCAAGGCTGCCTACTTTCAGCTGCATAACATTACTCAAATTGGGGCTTATTTAGACAGGGATATCACATCTAAATTGGTCCATGCATTTGTGACATCCCGTCATGACTTCTGTAATTCGCTGCTTGCTGGTCTACCTGCCTGTGCAATCAGGTGCTTACAGCTGGTGCAAAACTCTAAAGCTAGGCTTGTCTGTCTTGAGCATATCAGCTGCCACATCACACCGCTTCTCGCCGACCTGCACTGGCTACCAGTCAAGTAACGCATCGACTTTAAGGTTCTGTCACACACTTTCAGGTCTCTTCATTCTTTGGCCCCAGCCTACCCATCAGATATACTTCCCGATCAAGCTAAGCATCGTACCACCCGGTTTCGGAATCTAACTTTTTAACCATACCTTGTACAAACCTCAAATCTTTGGAGAACGTGCCTTTGGTTCATATGCTTACAAAGCAGTGAACTCACTCTTGACTTGCGTCCCGACATCTCCTAACTTGTCAACATTAAAAAGAAAATTAAAATGTATCTATGTATGAAATCATTTAGTGGGTCCATGTGATCGGTTCTTTATGTGCTTACGTGTTCTTATACTATGCATGCTGCCTCTAACCAAACTTGCATGCTGACCCTGTGCATGTCACCCCTAATCATGTTATTCTTGTTGTTTATTGATCATGCTACCACTAACCATTAGATCGTGCTTCGCAGGCAGGCATGCGAGTCAGTGCAAGCTGACTATCGCCGAATGCGCTTACTTATAAGTCCTGCACGACCAGCTGGAGCAGCGGGTTATTGGGTAATGCACAGTCTAACGATTGGTCTGCCCGGTCGATAGGTAGTGCTTACTCACCCGCCCCTAGCTCACTGGGCTCAGGTGAGCCGCTATTGTTCGCAAAGGGCGTTGGCTGCTTCGTTTGACTATTTGCAAGCACTGTCACCTTTCAGCCCGTTCTCTGCAATTGTTCGTGGCATTGTGAAACCCGACCGTTGTTAGCAATGCTGGGAAGGCTGGCTAGCAACGCCTCTCAACAGTGCCGCTCAGCCAGCAGGCAGTACCTAGTGCTGACTAGTGTGGCGATGCCCAACGCTGATTGCAGGCTTGAGGAGCCAGTGGCCATCGCGTTCGTTCGTTTCTGCAGAGTAGATCTTTGGCACCGCGAGATTCTTTCAGCGTATAATCAATATTTGTGCTGCACTTCTGACGAAAGCGCCGTTCGAACTTATGATACTGAGATTAATCTAGAAGAAACCGTCGCCTAGGGGGCTTCATAACTAGGCCGTCGTTCTAATTGGCTGTTTTTTAAGTATGGGAGTCATTGTCACTTCACTAAAATAAAAGGACTTCAGTTCCGGACACAATATGGATCTAATGCACATAGAGCTGTTTTCTCTCAATCTTCTAATTCGTTTCTGTTCCAGTCTTAAGCCATGTGGTGGCTTCTGCCCACAGTTCGAATCACCGTCTATTCAGCTTTGATATCTCGTCTATACTTGTGTCAGTGACTACTTGCGAGAGTCATCCTGTCACTGAAGGAAGACTCGTACAGCCGATGTAAAAATGCAGCTTGCCTGTTGTGAAACTTTCAGCTGCCTATATTCCCCCGGTTCTCTCCGATCTGTTCTGGCTTCCCGTCAAGTAGCATGTTCATCTCAGATTCTGTCACTCAGTTGTAGGTCTCTCCATTCTCTTGCTTTTGACTACGATCGGTCTGGCAGACGAAGCACTGGCGTGGTTTAAATCGTACTTGTCTGATCGTGTTCAATCCGTGACGTGTGGGGTCAGGTCTCACGCACGAGACGGATCACCTGTGGAGTCTCTCAAGAGTCTGTACTCAGTCCCTTGCTGTTCTCCATTTATACGCAACCTCTGTTAAAGGTGATTAAGACCCATGGGATAGAATATAACTTTTATGTTGACAATACTCAGCTGTAGCTGTCATTCAAGCCCTCGGAATCTGCTGCAGCAACCGATAAACTTAATACTTGCCTTGCCGACATTCGATCCCCGATGTCGGAAAACTTCTTGAAATTAAATGACGATAAAACCGAAATGCTGCTCATAGGACACCCTAAACTTTGGCTGGATTACAAGGCGTTTCTCCCTTCTCATAGGCACTGCTGTTTTGCGACTATCACGCGTGCTCGAAATTTAGGTGTCGTTTTCGACAGCTGCCTCAGTTTAAATCTTTATTCAGAAGACTGCTTGTACAGCTAGCCATCACGTCCGATCCCTATCCAAGATTAGGAGCTGTCTTCCATAGTGGCTTGTAAAACATTTAACTAGCTCCTTAGTTCTATCTCGGCTTGATTATTGTAATTCCTTTTTGGCTGGGCTACCAAAGAAAGCAACTAGGCCACTGCAGTTGACTATGAATATGGCTGCAAGACTAGTCTTCAAGTTTTAGAGGTTTGAACACGTGTCTCCTTTGCTAAGAGAGCTAGGATGGATGCCGGTTGAGCAACGGACACAGAGCAAAGTTCTTACACCGACGCACAAGGCCCGCCACGGCTTGGCTCCTTCGTACCTAGCTGAACTGCTGCACCAGTTTCAGCCTGTTCGCGCCCTCATGTCCTGTGTGGACAATAAATTAGCTGTTCCATTCTTCCACTTAAAGACCGTTGGCGACAGAAGCTTTGGCTCTGCAGGTCCTAGGCTGTGGAACTCGCTTCCACAACTCTTACACAACGACAACTACTCTCCTGCTGCCGACAATGGCTCATCTTTTTCAGCGGTCCTGAGCTGCTACTTCCATACTACTCACTACCTCAACTGCTCTCCTGACTCTGCTATGCTTACCACTTTCTCTTTGTTGCTTGAGACGAAGTCTGTTGGCTACCAAATGCTTGCCGAAAGCCGCTTAGGCTGTGAGTGCGCTATACAAAACTCTTCTGCGTAACACCCACATAGTCTTTATGACTCTGTGGAGTTACAGGCAGAGATACATTACATTACGTTACCTATTAGAAGTGCTGCCTTCTCGGGTGTACCATCGTAATTGCTGATTCAGCTGCCTAATTATTTAGCGGCAGAAGAACCTTAACGGCTATTAGTTGGTAGTAAAGGTTCGCCAATTACCGGATTCGAGAACTTAAAAAGAACTTAGAAACACGCCTATTTAGGACAGCATTTAGTGGGTCCCTGTGATTCGTCATTCATGTGCTTATGCATGCTGACACTTTGCATGCTGCCACTAACCACACTTGCAGGCTGACTCTATGCATGTCACCCCTAACCATGTTGTTCAAGTTGTTTATCAAGCATGATATTGCTCACCATTCAATTGCGTTTCCCTTTGCAGCAAATTTAAAGCCCCTAGAAAGAGATTGAGTTCTCTGAGGGTGCTTTATCAAGTGCATCATTATTATTACTATTATTAATAGTCTTCTTCTGACTCATGTCGTTTAGCTGTGACTCAAAGCAACAAAATCCTGCGTTAAGCATGCTTTCAGCTTCAATACTCTCAAAGCTTGTACATCACTGCCGTCTGATAACTCGACATATCATGAATTTATGACATTTAAAATCCGCCCATCCGCACAGCATTTATTCCGCTGATGTGAGCTTCTTGTGTATGCGTTTTTACTAGCATACTTTACCACTTTTCAATTGATGTGCTTTGTTTTCGGCTTGTGCAAAGTGGATATAAGAGATAGTGCTCTTCATTTGCTAGACGGATGTTTCATACAAAATATTACTACTATTACTACCTTTCGCCCATCAAAAATCTCTGAAAATTTCTGCTCCCAGTACACTGCAGACCTGAGTGTTCACTGACCTAGTGGTAAGGCCAGACTAGCTAATCAGCCTGACCTACTGTTGAGACATGAACGGGCAGTACCACGACCTGGGTCAGGAATTACTCTGTCGAATCTTACCTCCAGTCTCTTTTTGTTTTTGACGTTGTCCTTGGTAACGGTTGGCCGAGCTTTGACAGCGCACAGCTCCTGCTACGGCTTCTTCTTCCGGCTCTCTTGCTGTAGAGTTTGCTGTATAGGAACAACACTTCAGTTGAGTTTGGCCA
This sequence comes from Cristatella mucedo, assembly GCA_009760855.2. Classification (NCBI taxonomy): domain Eukaryota; kingdom Metazoa; phylum Bryozoa; class Phylactolaemata; family Cristatellidae; genus Cristatella; species Cristatella mucedo. Next base: position 119,218 of record WPIO01000156.1, read on the forward strand.
ATCTACTATAATAATTATTATACACTATAATCTACTTATACTGAATATACTAGATATGCTTAATTACTACTTATAATAAGTAGTGATTAATAATAATTAGTAGTAGTAGTAGTAGTAGTACTTATGATATATATATATATATATATGTATATGTATATACTTATTTACTAGTACACACTATTGTACTAGTGCAGCGCCGATTGGCTGTACTTGTGCAGCGCTGATAGGCTGTACTTGTGCCGAGCTGGTTTGGTCTGGCGGTTAAGGTGCTCGCCCCGACCAAGGTCGACTGAGGTCGTGGGCTCGAGCCCCGAGGCATATGTGAAGCGCCTGAATAAAGAATAAGTTCTCTTGGGGCGCTATATAAATGAATTGTATTTTTTTATTTTTTTGTTGTGCAATGCTGATTGGCTTTACTTGTGCATCGCTGATTGGCTGTACTTGCATGCTTGCTTTTCTCATTCGCTTCGCGGCGAGCGAGCACGCGAGTTATGCTGCCTCTGCATCCTTTGTTGTTCCCGACTCGTTGCTGTGGATACTCACCGGCCGACAGTGGCTGGCTGCTGCAACCGCAAATTGCATATGGAAACTAGCTTGCACAAGTGACAAAATTACAGGAAACTGTAACTTTGTAAAGGAAGACGGACCGGAGCGGCCGATGACCCCTAGCTGGTGAGCCTACCTCACTGACTGCCAAGCGTTGAAAATGGAGTCAAATGTGCATTTACGAAAAATGAACTAAAAAATCGCAGGCAGATTCCATATATACGAATGTCCATCGCTTACCAAAGGCAAGCGAAGCACGACTTCCGGTCGGTCATTCTGCTCGCTCTGACAGCTTTATAATGAACCAACTCACGTGGTCAAGGCGGCGGAAGCGCCAGTCTTCACTTCGGGCGACGTCAAAAGAAGAGCGACAGCTGCCGGAGCAGTTAATGCGGCAGCCAGCTCACTTTTGGCAATGGGCACTGTGTCCATAGCAACAATAATAATGCACTTGATAAAACACCCTCAGAGAACTTGGTCTCTCTCTAGGCGCTTTACATTTTCTGCAAAGGGAAATGCAATTGAATGATGAGTAATATCATGCTTGATAAAAAACAAAATGAATAACACGGTTAGGGGTGACATGCACAGGGTCAGCATGCAAGTGTGCTTAGTGGCAGCATGCAACATTGTCAGCATGCATAAGCACATAAAGGACGAATCACAGGGATCCGCTAAATGCTGTCCTAAATAGGTGTGTTTTAAAGTTCTTTTTAAATGTGGTCAAGTCAGGGGATGCTCTGACGCAAGTCGGGAGGGAGTTCCAGGCTTTGGGAGCATATCAACTAAATGCACGGTCTCCAAAGGATTTAAGGTTTGTACGAGCTATTTGTAGACTGTTGGATTCCGAAAAGCGGGTGGTACGATGCTTGGCTAGATGGGGGAGTATATCGGAGAGATAATCTGGAGCCATAGAATGAAGGGACCTAAAAGTGAGCGACAAAACCTTGAAGTCAATCCGTTGCTTGACTGGGAGTCAGTGCAGGTCGGCGAGAAGTGGAGTAATGTGGCAACTGCGACGCTCATGACAGACAAGCATAGCTGCAGAGTTTTGCACCAGCTGCAATCGCCTGATCGCACATGCTGGTAGGCCAGTAAGCAGTGAGTTGCAGAAGTCGAGACGGGATGCCACGAATGCATAGACCAACTTAGACGTGGTATCCTTATCTAAACAAGTCCAAATTTTAGCAATGTTGTGAAGCTGAAAATAGGCAGATTTGACTGTGGAGCTGATATGGTCGTCTAACGAGAGGTCGCTTCGGAATATGACACCTAGATTTCGAGCTGATTCATTGGAGACATTCTGGCAGAGCCAATTTTGAGCGTCAGCCTTTCCAATCTCTGAATCACACTGGGTTTGCCCATAACTAGTAAGTTAGTTTTATCGTCATTTAGTTTTAGAAAATTTGCTGCCATCCATGTGCGGATGTCATCAATACATGCAGCAAGCGAGTTGAGAGAATTTGAGGTGCTCGAAGGCTGGGAGGGATTAAAGCTAAGGTACAACTGAGCGTCATCTGCATAGAAGTGAAAGCTTAAATTGTGCTTGGCAATCACATCAATAAGAGGGAGAGTATAAACCACGAAAAGAACCGGACCTAGCACGGAGCCCTGAGGTACCCCATATTTCAGAGGTACCTCAGATGATCTTTGTTAATTCACGTCAATACTCTGGAGCCACAGCACTAATTTAGTTTATTAGCGGTTACTTATAAAATAACTGAAGACCATGACTTTCACTATTAAGTCTGTTAAATTTTGTATTTTTGCTAAAGTTGCTTTTATTATTTGAATAATTTTTCTGTTTCTTATTATTAAAAGTACGCCCATAAGAAATTGTGCTGCTCTAAATAGTCAAGTCCGCAACTTTTCACGCCCAGCTGCCCACGCCCAGCTGTTCACTTCGTATTCTCCGAGCCGAGTCCGCACCAAATTTTAACTGCCGAATTTTCGACGCTGAATTTTCCGCGCCAAATTAGCCGTGCAGAGTTGCCCTGCGGTGAGTCGTCCTAGAACCTACGATCGAATGGTTAGTAGTAGCATGCTCAATTTCAGAAAAAAAAAGCATGGCTAGCAGTGACGTGAGCCGGGTGAATGTGGAACTCGGTTAGTGGCAGTGTGCGCAGTGTCAGCGCTCATAAGCACGCAAAGGACGAATCGCATTGACCCCCTAAATGCTGCGATAGCTACATTTGTCTCTAGCTTTCTTTTTCTTTAAATTTTATTTTATTTATTTATTATTTAATTATTATTTTATTAAATTTAAATGTAGTCAAGAAAGGCTGAGCCTAGTCGCGCTTTAGGCCATCTCACTGCTCGATATTTCGCATTCTGCACCTTCCTCTGTGGCTTCCTCTGATAGTCTTCTCTGCGCTGCAGATGCAGGACTCGCTATATTAAGGTACGAGTGCTCTTCCTCAACGCCTCACTCCGCCGGTAGCGACGGCGAACCTGCGCGCGTAGAGTCTGCTTCTGCAAGTCACTAGCCTCGGGGCGGGGCGTGTGTCCTGTATTCGTCGCAGGTTGGCTGAGTCTAGCCCTCATAGGAGAGCTCTGTTTGTGGCTTAGTTCTGTCCGGACACGCGGGAATCGCTGCAGCCCGTTTACAAGAAAAGAAAAATGGGGCGCGGAAGTCGCAAATCGCTCTTCGCTCCCGCGGCGGATTAGCGCAGGCGCGGGAGTTGGTAGGAGCTGACTAGCGACGGACGGACGGACGGACGCGCCTACGCTGCTGGCGACCCGTGATTCGTTGAAGTGTTTGCGGGCCGTTGCGAAATGCGCAGCCGCACGGGCGCTCTTCCCGGTTCCCAGACGGCGACTCGCTCGTCCGCCCGCCAGCGTCGCTCCTGACCGGGCCGAGCGGCACTGCTATTGTTAGCGAAGGGCGTGGGCCGCTTCGGTTGACCGTGCGCAAACAGAGAGCCAACTTCCTTTTCTTTTCTCTGCAAATTTGTCCGCGGGGCTGCGATCGATCACGAGCCAGAAATCGCGCAAAGACGGGGTCACAAGCGCCTGCCAAACGTACCACCCATCCTGCAGAGCAGCGGCACCTGGTGGCGACTCGTCGAGCAGCGATGCCCGACGCTGATCGCAGGCCAGGAGGCAGACCAGTGGCGATCGCGTCTCTACATAGCGCAGCTTTTTTGCACCGCGATCTTCATTCAGCGAACTACGAATCGTTCTGCTGCACTGCCGACAAAAGTGACATCAGAACTTATTCTAGCGGGATTCGTTCTCGAGGAAACTCCATCGAATACGTTTCATTGCTAGGGCCGTCATTTTAGGCCGTTTTTAAGTACGGGTGTCGTGTCACTTTGTTTAAGCCTGTAATGCGGACTACGCGTTGAAGAGGAGAATTAAGACGAGCTTTCGCACATTACAGCCGCATTGAGGATAAGCCGGACGCCGGTCAGACACTGGATGCATGCATGCTGAACTGCTGCCGTTGCGTCGGAGGCGGCAGCTGCTCTAGCGACGCGATGGCTGCGACGCAGAGCCACCGTAGTGGATCGGAAGTACGGGCCGACTTAGAAGACAATAATCGCGACTGTTGGTTGGCATACAAAAGGGGTGAATGGGGCGAATGGGTTCTGGTGACTCTGGGTCGCCGCCGTCACGCCGCGGGCGAATGGGCGATAGCGACTCATCGTTGCTGCCGTGACGGCCTCTGAAATATGTGGTACCCCAGGGAGCTGTGCTTGGTCCTGTTCTTTTCATGGTTTGTGCTCTCCCTCTTGCCGACGTGATTGCCAGGCACAATCTAGGCTTTAATAATAATAATAATAATAATCCTAGCTTATTTAACAGCCTCTCTTTGTATTGCGACAGAAGAGCCTTTACGGCTATCACCACCGCCTGCAGCAGCGATAAAGGATCGTCCACCGTAGGATTTGAAGCCACAACCTCGGGACCGAGGTCGTGAAAGCAACCGTCTTACCTAGTGTGCCATCACGGCTCACCATTCACCTCTATGCAGGTGACACTCAGTTATACCTCTGCTTTGATCCCTCTCAGCCCTCCAGGACATCAAATTCTCTCAACTCTCTTGCTGCATGTATTGATGACATCGACATATCGATGGCAGTAAACTTTCCTTAATTAAGTGATGATAAAACCAGCCGACTAGCTGTAGGCAAACCAAGTCTGATTCGGGAATTGGAAAATGACGCTAGAGCTCAGAATTGGCTCTGCCAGCGTACCTCTAGTTGAATATGCACGAAATCTAGGTGTCCTATTTCAAATTGATATTTCATTAGACGGCCATATCGGCTCCACTGTCGAGTCCGCCTGCTTTCAGCTATGTAACATGCCGAAATTCGGGCTTCCTTATACAGGGATTCTACATCTAAATTGCTACTTGAATTCGTGACACCCTGCTTCGACTTCTGTAGCTCACTTATTGCAGGTCTACTGGCCTGTGCAATCAGGTGCTTACAGTTGGTGCATAATTCTGCAGCCAGACTTGCCTATCACACCACTTCTCGCTGACGCACTGGTTCCTAGCGAAGCAGCGCATCTACTTCACGGCTCTGTCACTCACTTTTAGGTCCATTCATTCATGGGAACCTGGGATCCTTTAGAGACCTTGCCTTCAGTTCATATGCTACCAAAGCCTGAGACTCACTTTCAGCTGGCATCAGGGCATCATCCCCTGAGTAATCGACATTAAAAAGAAACTAAAAATGTATCTATTTATAGCAGTATGTAATGGATTCATGGGATTTGACTTCTGCAACTCACTGCTTACTGGCCTACCAGCATGTGCGATCAGCCGATTGCAGCTGGTGCAAAACTCCGCAGCTAGGCTTGTCCGTCAAGAGCTTCGCAATTGCCACATTACTCCACTTCTCGCCGACCTGCACTGGCTCCCAGTCAAGCAACGGATTGACTTCAAGGTTTTGTCGCTCACTTTTAGGTCCCTTCATTCTATGGCTCCAGCTTATCTCTCCGACATACTCCCCCATCAGGCCAAGCATCGTACCACCCGCTTTTCGGAATCCAGCAGTCTAGAAATACCTCGTACAAACCTCAAAACCTTTGGAGACCGTGCATTTAGTTTGTATGCTCCCAAAGCCTGGAACTCCCTCCCGACCTGCGTCAGAACATCCCCTGACCTGACCACATTTAAAAGGAACTTAAAAACACACCTATTTAGGACAGCATTTAGTGGGTCCCTGTGATTCGTCCTTCACGTGCTTATGCGTGCTGACACTGTGCATGCTGCCACTAACCACATTTGCATGCTGACCCTGTGCATGTCACCCCTAACCATGTTATTCATTTTGTTTATTTTTCAAGCATGATATTACTCACCATTTAATTGCATTTCCCTTTGCAGCAAATGTAAAGCGCCTAGAGAGACGAGTTCTCTGAGGGCGCTTTATGAAGTGCATTATTATTATTATAACGTGAATAGACAAGCCACAACAACGAGCATGCTATCCAGCTTCGCTTGGGCCTTGGGCACTCGTTGCCTTGCGTGCGTGGCCGCATCGCCGGAGCAGACTTCAGATGCATAACTCGGCGAGATGGGGAACGTCCAATATCACGACTTAGTCGGCTGACTTTCGTTATCAAAGAGCCCTTGTGACCTCTCGTCACCTCACATCCGGCAATGCCCGTTGGTCAGGGCCTGACAATTGTTTTCTTCCTTTTACGACATCGTGAAATTTTTCTCCAACCTCGGTTCCACCTTCGGTTGTCAAAAAATTCCCCGATATCGTAAAAGGAAAAAAACACTCATCACTAAATTCAGTCATTCGTGTTACTTTGTTGAATGAACTGATAGATTTAGTATTTAATTAGCAGAAATACTTAAAAAAAATTGAATTATATAGAAAAATGCCAGATTTAAGAAAATTTTTTGCCCTTGAAAAATATGTAGAGACTATTCAATTTAATAAAAAAAATTAGATCAAGTCTAATAAAATTAACAAGAGCTAGCTAATAAAATTAAAATAAATTTAAAATTAACATAAAATTAATCTAATAAAATTATCATACGCAATTAAATTTATAAATATAGTAATAGCATTAGGAGTAACTGTTTTCAGTACTTATATTCAAATAATCCCAGCTAAAAGTCATGAAGTCACTTTCTTTTCAGCACTATCTGTAATGTTTGTATCAGTTGATGCTGTATATCAGAAATAGATAAACGTGAAATAAATGCTTTAAATTCTAATTCTGAAATTATTTCAAAGATTACTAATGCATTATCTGATGATGTAACTACAAAAGAAGAATTTGAAGGACTTGTATTGGGAAGTTCACAAACTGAAGTTAATGTTGGTTAATTACTTGCAACTCCTCTCTAACTAAACTTCTCTTAACATCATTTACGAAATATCTAGTCGGTTGTTCTTGCAATACCATTATTCTAACAATAGTATGTTTCGTCAAACTCCATATCGTATCTGTAGCTCTTCTTTATTTTTCATCTTCTCCTTCTTCTGGTTCTAATAAATATCTAACAGTTGTTCCTAATTCTAATAACTCTTCTTCTTCTCCTACTTTTCTATGTTATTTGGGTTTCTTTAGTTTTACTATTTTTTTTTTTGCTTTAATAGGTTTTTCACCAATCACTCTTGTAACACTATTATTTAGATACTCAAAAATCTTTGGTAAACTATCGATCCACTCTTTATTTATAGTATAATCTCCTTTATTAATACTATCTAATTTCTTTTCATACTGTGCAATAAATACTCTCTCAGCAACTGTTCTATTCATTCTTTCAACTAATGCAGCACTTTTTTTAGTATTACCTTCTATAACACGTGTTTCGTGTCTTTTCATTTTTTTAGCTAACTCTCCATTGAACTTAGATCCCTGACCTACTGTTATCTTTTTAGGCCATTTCAAAGGACCTTTACTATAAATAACTTGTATTGCTTGTGTTACTTCTTTAGAAGACTTTGTATTAAGCGGTCTTGAATCTTTATATCTACTAGCAATATCAATAACACTCAAAGCATATTTATATCCAGAATCATTAGGCATATATAGAATATCTGCTTGGTGGTTTTCATTAGGTTCAACTACATTAAAGAAACCTTGTGTAATATTCTTTGGTCTTGGTTTGAATACTTGACTTATATCTGAATCAGGATTGAACTTGCCTTCTTTTTTCTTTCTTTTAGAGTTAAAAACTACATTCTATAGAGAATGGAAATATTTTGAGACACGTTTAAACACATTTAATGAAATTGAATACCTTGAAGCAGGTCATCCTTATTGTAAACCACCAAAAAGAAAAAGACCAAAACAAAAGCATGAAATACGTTGTGATAAATGTGATTTAGATATGAGTGAAACAGAATTTGATTCTAGCCATTCACAAAATAGTGAAATAATAATTTGTTAATACTGTAACATAAATTATAATCATTATAAAAAAGAAAAACCACGCTTCAGCGAAGAGACCCTCGCGTCGGAAAAGCGAGCTTCGCTTCGGCAAAGAGAGCCTCGCTTCGGCAAAGAGAGCCTCACAACGGCAAAAAAGAGCCTCGCTTCGGCGAAAAGAGCCTCGCTTCGGGGAAGAGGGCCTCGCTTCGGCATAGAGAGCCTCGCTTCAGAAAAGAGAGCCTGATCTAAATTCTAATTATTATAAAAAAGAAAAACCAACTAAACTATATTCTTTAGTAAAGAAACATTTTAAAAGTGGATTTTATATAAACTTAGGCATACATAGATGTTTAGAACATGAATCAATATGTGCTATTTCAAAACTATTCCCACTTGCTAAAGGTAAGCTTAAAGCATCAAAGTTGAAAGAGTTAATAGTTTTAATAGTTCACTTATACTTTTCAGGAGGGTACATAACTGACCAAGAGGTTTACCTTTAATTTCCCAAGGCTATCAACGAAGTAATACTCAGTTGGTAATCTACTGAAATAAGCATAATACTTTAGAATCTAGTTCAGATACTAGTGTTGTGTCAGGTGAAATACGTGCAATAAATACTTCTCCAAGTTAACACCACTTGGAGAAGTATTTATTGCACGTATTTCACCTGACACAACACTAGTATCTGAACTAGATCTAAGGAATACACAATTACTTGCTCCAACAACCATAACATTCAATATCATTATTGGGGTTTTATTGGGTTTTATGGGGTTTTAAGTCTTATTTGTCCACGAATAAGGTGTTGATAGACTTAGTATTTAATTTAATGCTTTAGGGTCCATTGAGATTGATATTACTTCCGTTAATTTTTAGCTGTTTTATCTACATAATTCTTTGTTGCAACATCAGAAGGATTAACAGGTTCTGCAGCATTTGCTATTGAATTTTCACCCATATGGATATTTTTTGTTGAAGGAAATGCTTTCAATAAAACATCTCTTTTCATCCCACCATAAGTAACACAATAGTCATCATTTAGAACAACTGAATTGGTATTTCCTGAATTCCAATAATTAGATGTTATAGCAAAACTATTCATGTTTAAATCTCCTAACATTGTATCACCAGTTTTTTTAACATAATTATTTACTTGACTAACATTTTCTCTATCAGCAGGATTAATACCAGCACCAAGATTTGTAATACGTTTACCAGCAAGATTCATTGTTATTCCTGAATTAACAACAAAGTTTGCATCAGCATAAGATTTTGTTATTGCATCAAAGTCATTAACAGGATCTGCTAAATTTATAATTCAATTTCCATTCGCATCAAGATCTGAAGGAATGAAACCATTATTCTTTGATACATAGTCTTCGTTATGAAACTTTCTGTTCATCTACACCATTGTTTATCAATATTTTAGATCTTTCTAATACTTCTTTAACTATTGGAATAATTCTTGCAAACCTAAAATGATCTTCCTCTTCAACTACTTGCATTTCTACTTTTTTCATATAGTATTTAGTATTTGATATCATACCCATTACCTTTTACATTATTAAATCTACCGTAATCGGAGATTATATTAAACTCAAAATCAAAGTACTTTTCATCCTTAAGTAAAAACATAAAAAGTGGTTCTCTAATCGGCATATCAAATTCAAACTTTATAGGTATTCTAACATTTCCTGTTGCTATGTAATCTAAAGGTGGTGTATAGCAATTCAAGCCCGGAATACATATTTTGAATTCAGAATAGAAACATCTTCTTAGTTTTAACACATACAATCCAAGTAAACACTGCGCTAAATATTGTTTTGGAATAAACTCTTTAACTATCTTTCTATTCTATAAACATTTTATCTCAATCAATGTATCTTTATCTATAATTCCATCAGATGAATATTTATACACTTCATCACTAGTAAAACAATCGTTTGAATTCTCGATATTTCTATTTAACTTAATTTCTAGAAATTTAGCGGCAATAGGTTCGATCACCTTTCCAAATAACATCTGAGGAAATCTCATTGGTTGAGAGTTAGAAATATATTTTTTTAGTTTTCTATTTGAAATTAATTCTATATCATAATCTGTTTGTGAACCGAATATCATATCATTTCCTAGAATAAATTCAATTTCTGATCCTCCAACATTTAACTTCATAGACTTTTTTCACTCATCTGAACCTTGTATAAAATTTGTATTTTCGATTATACCAATTAATCATAATTTGTTAAATATCTGATGAATTGAAAAGAGACCTTCCTTTACTACAAGTAAAAGTTGTTCCATTACCATTTGATGTTAATTCCGCAGTGTTATCACAGGTAGTAATATAATGAATAACAACTGTTGGTGCAGCAGCAGCTGTAATTTCAAGTTGTGCAGGTATATTTGCAGCAGGAACAGCAGCAACAGCAGCAGTGGCACCAGGTATTGTAGAATTGAATTCAATAGTTACATCAAGTTTTGATGTTGCCCTAAGAGGTTCATCGTTGTATTGAAGATCAATAACATGAATAGGATAAAGAGTTGACCATTCGGGAAAAGTAACACCAACAGGTTCAGTTAACTCATTTAATCCAAGAAATTGTTTCCTAAATGTAGTGAAATCAAGATAAGCAGTTGAACATTTTCCATGTTTTGGATAACTGCTCCTTGCAACTTCTGGATATTGTTTTGATCCATTAGAAACAACTGTTACGTTTTTAATATCACAATAGTTAAAAGTACAAGGATTTCCAGTGTAGCTATTAAATTTATTATTATTCTGTGCAGCAACAATCAACCATCTAAATTTATCAATTTCATTCTGCACGGATAGAGTCTTTGTATATCTAAGGGTTTGATTGTAATTTGTTATGGCTACATTCTCATATCGCCTAACTCTGTAGTTAGGTTTAATTTTCTTTGACCTCTCACTTGAAATTTCAGCAAGTGATTTTTGAATACTTTCTTTAGGGGAAACACGTGGAACCATTAATCTCATTTTTGTCATATTAATTTTAAATGCATTCCAAAGACCATTTCCAGCAGCATTAGCTGTTGCTCTACTTTGAATGACATTAACAGTACTATCTGCAGCAGCACCACTTTTTCCTGTTATTAAAGCATTAAAATCATTTCCATTAACCCTAGTCATTTCAAGAGTTAATTGAGCATTTTAAATTATTTTATTCATATCTGCACAGAATCCAGAAATTCTTGATAATGGAAGTGAAATGCTGAATGTACCAACATTATCTGCAAAAACATTAGATAAACCTCTTCTATGAAGAAATACAATGTTTGAAGTACTAACAGTGGAAGCATTAGGACTTAGGTATGAAAATAGTTTAAGATTAATATTAGCTGCATCAGAAACAGTAAACATATCATCAAATAAACTGGCTTCATCTTTTTTACGTCCAGTCGCAGGACCTTCAGTTCTATTATAATCATTTGGGTAATATAGAAGCCCCATAATCGTTGAAACAGCTCCTATAATTTGTGTTATACTTTCAACCTCTTCAGCACCAAGTCTCACTCTTATTGAATTAAATAACCAAGCACCAGCATTATTAACTAGTCCTGCCGCAAGGTTGCGATTAGGAGCTTCATACTGAGGAATACCATAATTCACAACACCTTTATGTACTAGAAACTGTCCTTCAAGTAGAAGATAACCATCTGACAAAACATAACATGTTTGTTGTTCAGCAGGAACATTGAATGTAACTATTTTATCAGGAATAGTATCAGTTTCATTTCTATTAGTTTGGTAAAATTCTTTATATTGATAGTCCTTAATATTATAATCGGGAAAATCAGGATCACTCATATCAAGTATAGTATTAATAGGTGCGCTCGCCATTCTTTCTCTATATAAAAAACTAAAAATTAATTTTATACTTTTGAATATATAATCCAGCTCCAATTTTCTTTCTCATCATTCCACCATATCCATCAGGTCTTGTTCTCTCTCCAGTAGGTATTACTGATTTGATTACTTTCTCAACTTCTTTATATGTTTTTGGATTATTTTCTTTAAGAGTTTCTGAATAGTCTGCTACTTCTTCTTCCATTTTTACTTTACAGCTTTTTTTAGTAATTGGCTTAAGTCTCTCAAGCATTGTACGTTTAATCTCCAGATCCATTTCTTTAATCTTTCTATCATAATCTTCTTTTTTTCGTTTGTCAAATTCATATTCCAATTCTTTCTTTCTTTTTTCTTCTTCAATTTTATCATCCATATCTCTTCGTTTATGGGCATGTTCTTGATCTATCTTTTCGTTTATAGTTCGTAATTCAGCTAGTTTTCTTTCTTGATGCATCTCAATTCCTTTATTAGGAATGCTCATGCTTAGACCACTTAATCCAGTTAAAACAGGTGCTACTTTTCCAACACCATCTTTTACTTTATCTAAAGCTCCAGACCCATAATACTTTCCTCTTCTTATATTAACATGACCGATCCTTGCATGACTCCCCATTTCTCTATACTACTTTGAAATTTCTATTGTAGCTACAACATCTGTTATTTTATTAAGTCTTCTTCCATTTTGATCTGTTAAACTAATTTTGAAACTACTCAATGATTCTATATCATCTTTTTCAGCTTCATAACATTGCTAAAATTAGGGCTTGTTTGGATAAGGATACCACGTCCAAGTTGGTCCATGCATTCATGACATCCCGTCTCGACTTCTGCAACTCACTGCTTACTGGCCTACCAGCATGTGCGATCAGGCGATTGCAGCTGGTGCAAAACTCTGCAGCTCGGCTTGTCTATCGTGAGCGTCGCAGTTGCCACATTACTCCACTTCTCGCCGACCTGCACTGGCTACCAGTGAGGCAACGGATTGACTTCAAGGTTTTGTCGCTCACTTTTAGGTCCCGTCATTCTGTTGCTCCAGCCGATCTCTCTGATATACTCCCCCATCAGGCCAAGCATCGTACCAGCCGCTTTTCGGAACCCAACAGTCTACAAACACCCCGTGCAAACCTTAAATCCTTTGGAGACCGTGCATTTAGCTCGTATGCTCCCAAAGCCTGGAACTCCCTCCCGACCTGCGTCAGAACATCCCCTGACCTGACCACATTTAAAAGAAACTTAAAAACACACCTATTTAGAACAGCATTTAGTGGGCCCCTGTGATTCGTCCTTGATGTGCTTATGCTTGCTGACACTGTGCATGCTGCCACTAACCACATTTGCATGCTGACCCTGTGCATGTCACCCCTAACCATATTATTCATTTTGTTTCTTTTTCAAGCATGATTTTACTTACTATTCTATTGCACATCACTTTGCAACAAATGTAAAGCGCCTAGAAAGAGATTAAGTTCTCTGAGGGCGCTTTATCAAGTGCAATATTATTATTATTATTATTACCTTTTGTTGGTAAGTACATCACATTTGGAATATGCTAATCAACCTTTTCACCAGGAGCAATGTCACTAACGTCAATAGTATATAAAGATGAAGATTGTTCTAAAACCCCTTTTCTTTTTTCTTTATAATTAAGTTCTCGATCAACTAAATTACAATCAACACTTATCCATTTTACATCACTATTTTCATGATCAGATTTCATTTTATTCCCTGCTTTTTAAGTACCGACCTGCACTGGTTACCAGTCAAGCAACGGATTGACTTCAAGGTTTTGTCGCTCACTTTTAGGTCTTTTCATTCTATGGCTCCAGCCTATCTTTCAGATATACTACCCCATCAGGCAAAGCATCGTACCACTCGCTTTTCGGAATCCAACAGTCTAGAAATACCTCGTACAAACCTTAAATCCTTTGGAGACCGTGCATTTAGCTCGTATGCTCCCACAGCCTGGAACTCCCTCCCGACCTGCATCAGAACATCCCCTGACCTGACCACATTTAAAAGAAACTTAAAAACATACCTATTTAGGACAGCATTTAGTGGGTCCTTGTGATTCGTCCTCGATGTGCTTATGCGTGCTGACACTGTTCATGCTGCCACTAACCACATTTGCATGCTGACCCAGTGCATGTAACCCCTAACCATGTTATTCATTTTGTTTGTTTTTCAAGCATGATTTTACTTACTATTCTATTGCGTATCACTTTGCAGCAAATGTAGAGCGCCTAGAAAGAGATTAAGTTCTCTGAGGGCGCTTTATCAAGTGCAATATTATTATTATTATTATTACCAGCAAAATAGTGCGCGTTTTCATTTATGTCATCTTCTCTTCCACTACCATAATCATAATCAGGAGCGAATGTTCCTTGTTCATTTGATTTAAACCCTAATGAATCTCCAACGCTAATAATAACACCTGGCAAATCACTTCCTAGTAAAACAACGTACTCACCTACTATTCTCATAACTATTTTATCACCTTGTCCTACAGTAAAAGCCATGCCGGTACTATTTCTTTTAGAAGAATCGTAATAAGACACGATACCACCTAGTGCTCTATTTAATGCTGTCACAATCCTAGTAATATCATAATATCCTGGGGGAATTGAAACGGAAAAATTATTCGCTGCAGTACGATTTGTTCTAAACCAAAGCATATCATTTTTATAAGAAACAATTCTTACAATGCTTTTATATGTATAAGTAAATTCCACTCTTCTAATTCCAACTTTTTTATATGCAGATTTAGAACCAAGCATTATTGGAGAATTGTTAGTTTTAAAATCTGTGTTAGAAGTTCCTTTTAATTTAAAAATCATTTTCTAAATAGATTTACTTTTTAATAACTATAGTAGCTACAACATCTGTTGTTGCATGAAGCCTATTTCTATTTTGTAGCGCCGGCAGGTCCCGTCGCGCCGGCAGATCCCGTTGCACCCGCGTCGCCGCTCGCTTCGGTCTCGCCGGCGTCGCCCTTCCGGTCCGCATCGCCGGTAGATCCTGTCTGTCCCGCGAGTCGTGAGGCTCCTGCGAAGCCCGTAGACCCGTCGACGACAGCGTCTCCCGTCGGGCTTTGCGCTCCCGCCTCGCTCGTCGCTCACAACTGACCGATGGGTCCAGGCACGCCCTTCTCGTCGGTTGCACCGGTGTCGCCGGTGACGCCTGGTGCGCCTGACGCACCAGTCGCGCCCGTCGCTTCCACGGCACCTGTGCTTCCAGCGGCGCCGGTCGCACCCGCAGGACCAGCCGCTCCAGTGAGGCCGGTCTGGCCGGCGGCGCCGTCTGCTCCGGACGCAGCGGTAGCACCCGGTTCAACCTGGCTTCCCGTATCGCCAGTCGGTCCAACGGCGCCGGGCGCGCCGATCGCTCCTGGCTGCCCAACCGCCCCGCTGGCGCCGGTGACGCCGGCAACTCCAGCGGCCCCGCTTGGCCCAGCTTGGCCCGGCTCTCCAGAAGCACCCGTGTTGCCGGTGCTTCCGGTCTCGCCGACGTCGCCGGTAGCTCCCTCGGCTCCTGTCGGACCTGTGACGCCCGCATTTCCGGTATCTCCTTTTGTTCCAGCATCGCCTGTTGGACCAACTGGTCCCATCTCGCCGTTGTCTCCCTTGGCTCCCGCGTCACCTTTATCGCCAGTGGCACCAGCTGCTCCAGTGGCCCCGCTCGGTCCCGCTTGACCCGGCTCTCCGGAAGCACCCGTGTCGCCGGTGCTTCCGGACGCGCCGACGTCGCCGGCAGGTCCCGTCGCGCCCGCGTCATCGGTCGCTGCCTTCTCACCGGTTGCTCCGGTCTCACCGGCGGCTCCACGCACGCCATCATCGCCAGTCGGGCCCGCATTGCCGGTTCTTCCGGTCGCGCCGCTCTCACCAGTGAAGCCCGCCAATCCTTGCTCTCCACTGGCGCCCGTAGCACCAAAACTTCCGTTCTGACCGTCGGCGCCCGTGTAACCGGTAGCTCCATTAGGTCCTGTTGCACCTGTGGCGCCTGCATCTCCAGTATCTCCTTTTGCTCCAGCGTCGCCGGTTGGACCGACTGGTCCCGTCTCGCCGTTGTCTCCCTTGGCTCCCGCATCACCTGTATAGCCAGTGGCACCAGATGCTCCAGAGGCGCCGATCGGTCCTGTTTGACCCTGCACTCCAGAAGCACCCATATTGCCAGTGCTTCCGGTCGCGCCGACGTCACCGGCAGCTCCCTCGGCTGTTGTTGCACCTGTGGCGCCTGCATCTCCGGTATCTCCTTTTGCTCCAGGGTCGCCGATTTGACCTGACGGTCCCATCTCGCCGTTGTCTCCCTTGGCTCCCGCATCACCTGTATAGCCAGTGGCACCAGATGCTCCAGTTGCCCCGCTCGGTCCCGTTTGACCCTGTTCTCCGGAAGCACCCGTGTCGCCGGTGGGTCCCGTCGTGCCAGCGTCACCAGTTGCTCCCTTTTCACCAGTTGGTCCGGTTTCACCGGCGGCTCCAAGCGAGCCATCATCGCCGGTCGGGCCCGCATTGCCGGTTCTTCCGGTCGCACCGCTCTCACCAATGGAGCCTGCCAATCCTTGCTCTCCACTGGCGCCCGTTGCACCAGAGCTTCCAGTCTGACCGTCGGCGCCCCTGTCACCTGTAGCGCCATTGGCTCCTGTCAGACCTGTCGCGCCCGCATCTCCGGTATTTCCTTTAGCTCCAGAGTCGCCGTTTTGACCTGACGGTCCCGTCTCGCCGTTGTCTCCCTTGGCTCCCGCATCACCTGTATAGCCAGTGGCACCAGATGCTCCAGTTGCCCCGCTCGGTCCAGTTTGACCCTGTTCTCCGGAAGCACCCGTGTCGCCGGTGGGTCCCGTCGCGCCCGCGTCACCGGTTGCTGCCTTCTCACCGGTTGCTCTGGTCTCACCGGCGGCTCCACGCACGCCATCATCGCCGGTCGGGCCCGCATTGCCGGTTCTTCCGGTCGCACCGCTCTCACCAGTGGAGCCTGCCAATCCTTGCTCTCCACTGGCGCCCGTTGCACCAGAGCTTCCAGTCTGACCGTCAGCGCCCGTGTCACCTGTAGCGCCATTGGCTCCTGTCGGACCTATCGCACCCGCATCTCCGGTATTTCCTTTAGCTCCAGCGTCGCCGGTTTGACCTGACGGTCCCGTCTCGCCGTTGTCTCCCTTGGCTCCCGCATCACCTGTATAACCAGTGGCACCAGCTGCGCCAGTGGCCCCGCTCGGTCCCGCTTGACCTTGCCCTCCGGAAGCACCCGTGTCGCCGGGGCTTCCGGTCGCGCCGACGTCGCCGGTGGGTCCCGTCGCGCCCACGTCGCCGGTCGCTCCCTTTTCACCGGTTGCTCCGGTCTCACCGGCGGCTCCACGCACGCCGGCGTCGCCCGTCGGGCCCGCATTGCCGGTTCTTCCGGTCGCGCCGCTCTCACCAGTGGCACCCGCCACTCCTTGCTCGCCGGTGGCGCCCATGGCACCAGAGCTTCCGGTCTGACCGTTTGCGCCCGTGTCACCGCTAGCTCCATTGGCTCCGGTCAGACCTGTGGCGCCCGCCTCTCCGGTATCTCCTCTTGCTCCAGCGTTGCCAGGTGGACCGACTGGTCCCATCTCGCCAACGCCGCCAGCCAGACCCGTCGCTCCACTGTCTCCGGTATCACCTTTCACTCCAGCGTCACCCGTCGGTCCAGCAGCTCCGGCGCTTCCGGGCGCGCCCGCCGCACCGGTTTGGCCCGTCGCGCCGTCAGCTCCACTCTGACCCGGCGCGCCGGTCTGGCCAGCAGCGCCCGCCGGTCCGGTCCCGCCAGACTCACCGGTCGGTCCCACTGCTCCTGAGGCGCCATCCTCTCCCGTGGCGCCGGTAGCTCCCGGCCCGCCTGTCGCGCCCGCATTACCCGGTGAACCCGTTTCGCCGACCGCCCCCGTCGCTCCCGTCTGACCAGTGTCTCCTGTGACGCCGGAAGCGCCCGCAGGTCCCTCCGGTCCGGTTGCGCCTGCAGCTCCTGCTTCGCCGGCCGCCCCACTGGCGCCCGTGTCGCCTTTATCTCCCGCAGGTCCATCGGGTCCTGTCGCTCCCGCCGCGCCGTCGTTTCCGATCGCACCAGTGGCGCCGTCTGCTCCCGTCGCTCCAGGTGCGCCGTCTGCTCCGTCGGCTCCTGCCACCCCCGTCTCGCCAGCCGGTCCGGTCTGGCCAACTGGTCCGGTCTGGCCGACCGGTCCGATTTCACCCATGTCCCCGCTGGCACCCGTGGCTCCCGCTTTTCCTGTCGGTCCCGTCACACCCGAGCTGCCGGCGTTACCCTTCGGTCCAGTGCTTCCGCTGTCGCCTTTTGAGCCGTTGAGACCGATTGCGCCCTGCTGTCCTTTCTGTCCGCTGCTGCCGACGTTTCCTTTCGCTCCCGTTGCTCCCGTCGCTCCTGCGGCACCGGTCGCACCAGCGAGGCCGGTCGCCCCTCTGGCGCCTGGCTCGCCCTTGACGCCGGCGGTGCCCGTCGGTCCGACGCTGCCCTTCAGACCCGTCAGCCCTGTGGCGCCCGCCGGACCTGCCGGTCCGGCCGGTCCGGCTTGTCCCTTGTCGCCCTTCTGTCCTGCCGCGCCCGTCTGTCCGCTGGGTCCCGCTGCACCTGGACTGCCGGTGCGGCCGGTCGGTCCCTGAGGCCCCGGTGGACCGGGCGGCCCAGGCGGGCCAGTACTTTGCACCACGGCCCTCCGCTGTCTTTGTAGAACGGACAAACAGAAGATCGGAAGGTTGAGCTTTGGTCGCGTCTGGCGCGAAGTGACTCAACGCGACGCTAGCTTGGTTAGCAGGCAAAGTCCCTATCTGCCGAGCTCCTGCTGCTGCTGCTGCTGCTGCTGCTGCTGCTGCTGCTGCTGCTGCTGCTGCTGCTGACTGTCGGTGCTTCGCGGCTGCTTTTACTCGTCCTGAAAAGCAAAGTCCTCGGAACGCGAACGCTAGTGGCGAAATCGCATGCGACGATCGCCGAGCTTCCTACTTTTACATCTTCCTCATTTTCCCTCCTTCATCCTCGTTCTCCTTCTCCCTCTTTCCGCATCTAAAATTTCCTCCTTATACTTATTCCATAGTGTAATTATTCCTCCTACTTCTTCTGTCTTTCTACCTCTTTGGGCGTGTCATCGCCATCACTCGGTTCCGCTCCCAGCCAGAATACCATCCGCCCAACTGGCGGGCTCCATGCCGACGAGTGACCTTTCCTCGCCGCGAACTTCACTTCTTGCCTGTGGGTCCGTCTGTACGCACGCTATCCACTCTCTTTTTCTCTCATCTCTTTCCAGCACCAGACAGACACACCCACGAAGGCTTCGACCACCAGTAACTACGCCGCTTATTTCATCGTTTTCGTCAACGTACAATACAGCCGTCATCAGTACTGCTACTTTGCAACTACTAAGTCATCACTATTACTTTTATTACGTCATCACGATTACTACCGAGGCGCGTTTGTGGAGGCATCGCCATTCATCGCTATTCTTCATGCCCCGCACGCGAGCCCCTACACCTCTTCCTCCTTCTATCTTTTCCTCCCACCGCTATCGTTTTCTTCATCCTCCTATCTCTTCCTTCTTCTACTTGTCCTTGTCCAGGCTGCCGCCCGAAGACGAGCTCGATTCAACTTCGTTCGCTTGGGCTCGGAGCCGTGGTTCGGCGATCGAAGTATCGCGGCCACAGAGTGCGGTCTCTCGCAGCCGCCGTCGCTATGGCGTCACCCGAAGCGACGCTTGCGGAAGCTCGCGGCCTCGAGGAAACGATCGAGCCGCCGCACGTGTGGACGTTTGGAGAGGCGCGCTCTCGCGGAGCCGAGGGGTCGACCACACTGCGGACTAGCTTGGGAGGATAAACTTGTTTGCTACTTTTCGGTCGGCCCGCTTTCTTCTCTCATTGTTGCGGCCATTTGAGGCTTCTACCGTCACTTCCACGTGAGGCCCAGCCCTTCAAATCGCATTCGATAGGCTTCGTGCACGTGACAGAGAGAGAGAGGGAGAGAGAAAGAGAGAGAGAGAGAGAGAGAGCGCGCAAGCCTACCGCAGGCATTCACGCACAAGCGGCACCCATTTCATTCGACGCCTAGTCGAAGCACGCCGGCGACCTCGAGCGCACGATCGGCGCCCCAACGGAGCCGGTCGCGTGCAGCAAATCGGTCAACGTACAGGGCTGCAGTGCTAGCTGTGGGCTGCGAAAGCGGATGTGGTTTCAATTTTTTAATTTGACGAGACCCCACCCGAAATCTCTGACGAGCTGAGACTGAAGCCTCTAGCAGCCAGAGTCGACTGGAAAAATCGAGAGCGTCTGCAGTCACGTGACCGCAGTCGCAGCCTTCAGGGGTCATAGCGCAAGGTTAAGGGAGATTCCCACACTTTACTACGTTCGCTGGCTCGAGTCGTGCAGCTGGCGATGCCGCTTTGCCAGACTGCTGCTTCTTACGCAATGGATATGAATTCAATTTTATTTTCTAGCCACCGAGCCTCTACCAGCAGTCCCGATGGCTCGTCTGCCGCTCACAAAATCGTGCAAGGCTGACCTTATGGCTGACCTCGGCTTTAAGCTTATGCGGAGTGCGATTGATTGGAATCGGCAAGCGACGATGAACCAAAAAGAGAACGCAACGAGCACTAACAGCACGAAATCGACGACGGTGGTACGAGGTAGGCGTGAGCGACGACGGTTCAGGTCCTAGCAGGATATCTGGCCACCTCTTAGGTTTACGAGATGTTCAGGCGTGTTGCAATGCAGCACCTTGTCCGCGCCCACTCCGGCACATCTTTTCCAGCCGTCATGCGCCTCTAATTCACGCTGCTCACTTCCCAGACTACTCACTCGACTCGGCTATAATCCTCTGATTCTCTTTCTTTGTGTGAGACAGTCCGGCTGAGCACCGTGTGCGCACCAAACGCATCTAGTGCATTTCGTACGCTATCGACAACTCTGCAGGCTCACTGCCACTTGTTCCTGGAGGCTTTGTGGAGCTACGAATGGCGATTTCATTCCAATAATGACTAACGAATGCCGTCGGCCGTGGGCGCCACCTTAGTTTGGCTCGGGCTTAAAGTGCTCATCTTCGACGACCGAAGTCGTGGTCTGGAACCCTGCGGCATATGCGATGCGCCGTAATAAAGATTGAGTTTTGAGTCTGCGGGAGCCATACAAATGAATTACTTTCCAGTGTATCCTACGGAAAGGATAGCTGGGCATTGGAAATAGGCAGCCGAGCCGTCGCCCGCGTAGTCGAGCTCTGCCGACGGCCGAGGAGCCTGGACAGGACCGGGTGCTCGTCTCCTCGACCGCCGAGGACGTTTTAGCCGCGACCCCGTGCGCCGGATACTCGCACCTCCCGCAGCCCTTCGCTGCCTTTGGGCGCCGGATGGCATGCCGTCAGTGTGCGTCGGCGAGCTTTAATCCTGGCAGGAGGGCCATCTGAGGCAGGCCCAAGAAAATGTACGGTTCATCCGAACCGAGTTATGCTGCGAGGGTATCAGTTCAACCACGTCGTTCCACCCTAAGCAGCTGAACTTGCAGCGCTCCGCCCGGCCACTGAACGCACCATGCGCCAGCTTGCATCTGCATCGCCTCCCTTTCTGACTAGGCTGCCCGGCGCAGCAGCGACTCGCCGGACGCCCGCCCGATGACGATGCGAACGCGGACTGGACGCAGCGGCGCTCTCCAGCGGACGGAGGTCAGTGCTCCGATGCATCGGCCCCGAGGCGGCGGCGGTCGCCGAGCCGCACGACGGACCGGCGCCTGGCCGCTCGGCGCCTGGCGGACGCGCCGGATGCTCGCGAACTTACGGTCAGCTGCTCGGCTTGCTGGCTTCTCTCGAGCGCCGCTATTCGCGCCTCCAGCTGTCGAGCGTACTTTTCCACGTGCTGGAGCGCCGCTATTCGCGTCTCCAGCTGTCGAGCGTACTCGCGAGCGTGCTCCTCCACCGCTCGCGTCTCGTTGGCGCTCCGCTCGGCGACGCCTCGGACGAGCAGGCTCGTCACCGCCAGCGAGGCGCACTGGGCGGCCACGCAGAACGCCACCAGCGACACGAGCGCCACGTACGTGCATCGGCTGGCCGACGGCGGCGGCGGAGGTCTGTCGCCCGCCGCTGCTGCCTCGCCGAAGCCATCGCTACTATCAAGCAGTCGCTTGTTGTCGTGGCGGGCTGCAACGGTCGGCGAATGTCGAAACGCGCTAGCTTTTGCAAGTCGAGAGCGAGCGCCTGCTCTCGAATCCGCGGTAAGTGCGTCCGAGCGCCGCTTTTGCCTTACCGCCCATCCCTGCCGCTGCCGCCGCCGCTCCGTGCGGAGGAGAAGGGAGAGGGGTGAAAGAAAGAGAAGGCGAGGGTCTGCCAACTGCTGTCGCGACTTCCTGGTAGCCGCAGCAATTCGGCGTCTCCAGGCGGGCCGCTTCAAATCGTAGCGGCGGGTGGTAGGACCGGTCGCATTTATATGCTTTTGCATTTGATTTCTATTGTGACGGCGACTGAATAGAAATGGGCAGTGCTGGGCGACGTCAGCGCGCGAGCGTGCGGATGTTGCAGAAGAGAACGGGCCCTGTCGCCCGGTGCACTTATCGGATCGATAAGAGGACGACGCGGCCACTGTGGGGCGTTCTTCAACGCGAAAAAGCAAGTTCGCACGGCCTGCGCTTCCTGGCGTGGCCAGTAGCTGTGCCGACATCTACTCTCCAACTGCCGACTGTGGCACATCCTTTTCAGCGGTCCTGAACTGCTACTTCTATGCTACTCACTACCTCAACTGCTCTCCTAACTCGGCTATGCTTCCCACTTTCTCTTTGCTGCGTGAGACGAAGTCTGTTGGCTACCAAATGCGTACCGAAAGCCGCTTAGGCTGTGAGTGCGCTATACAAAACTCTCCTGCGTAACACCCACATGGTCTTTATGACTTTGTAGAGTTACTGACGGAGATTTGGGTTTACTGTTACGTTACAAGGATTTGTGGTTGGTTCGAGCCATAGCTGAACGATTTCAGTAAAAAATACGAGCAGTACAATATCTAGCCTAGCGCGGAGACAGCGAATAATATTTCGCCAGTTATGATCTAGCCGATCTCGCACGCCGTTGTTTCGACGCTTTACGAGCGATCAGAGCCGTACTTGCTGGCGCTAGCTTCACTCGCAGGAGTAGTGCATGTTCAAGGAATAACATACGTGGCGCTCTCCGTATTTGTAGCAACGGACTGAGCCCCAGAAGTCGCTGAAACTGCGTATGAAGTACTACGAGATGCCTGATTCCTGATATTCGCCGATTTTGGAGCTGCCGTCGAAGACAGCTGACGGACAGCACAGAACGGCAAAGAGAAAACCGGACTTACTATACAAGGTTCTACGATTCTAGGCAATGCAAGGCGCTGCGACGACGACGCGACGTTCGAGCAAATGTTTCTGTCGCGACTGCTATTCGAAATGCCGTTGATCGTACGCCAAACAATTCGGCAATAGGAATTTTGTCAAATAAAGGCCGCTGAGTTTCCGCCGAGCGGACGGCATACGCGCGGGGACGCAGATCGAGTGGCGAAGATTTCCAAAGCG
>WPIO01000156.1:147500-372500 GCA_009760855.2 Cristatella mucedo
AATTAAGTGGGTTGGAATTTCCAATAAGATTAAACACATACGCTTCTTTACTTGCTTGATTGGTTTTTCTAATAATTTCAACATTTTTAATTATTTCTTTTGCAGTGCCCAAAAGATCACTCATTTCTATATATTAAATAAAAGATTATTTATTTTTGCAACGTAAGATTTTGGTGCTTTTCTAGACCTAGCTAAATAATCTACTGCAGCACTGATTGAATTTACAATTCCTTTATTTCCAGCAGCAAGCTCTCAACCATAAATAAATCTTATTAAATACTTCTTTATCACTCTTAATAAACACTGGAATAACTTTTAATCCTTTTCCAGATTTAACTTTTAATGCTTTTAATTCTTTTATATAATCAAGAATTTGTTGTTGTTTAACACTCCATTTTTGTTGATTATCTAAGGTTTCATATGCACTGTTAAGTCTTTCTTCAATATTGTCTTCTGTAATTCCATTTATAAGTTCTTTCATCGTTTTCCTCATTCCTCATACACCTGATTCTTCACTAAATTCAACTAATTTCCCCCTAATAACCAATGGGTTTTCTTCAAATATAATTGTAGGTAAAGTAGCTTCTATTAAAGTTGTAAATGAAGGTGAGCTAGTTTCTGTAACACTTGCAGAAGGTTCTATAACACTTACAGAAGGTGAGCTAGTTTTATCTTTCCTCTTTCTTCCTTCTTCCTTTTTTTGGAGTACTAGTAGCAATTGCTGGTAAACTAGTTTCATCTTCTTTTATATTTGCTTTTTCCTCTTTAGAGTTCCAGTAGACGGATTAATGTTAAGACTTTCTGCTACTGTCTTTTGAACACCATCGAGAATTTCTTTTATTTCTGGATTAGCTGCATGAGTCTTTGCTTGATTTACTCTAGTAATTGCTCTTTGAGGTTTTCCAGATGCAACATATGTTATTTCTTTTTTCAAAACGTTAGAATAATAATAATAATGCACTTGATAAAGCGCCCTCAGAGAACTTAATCTTTTTCTAGGCGCTTTACATTTTCTGCAAAGGGAAATTCAATTGAATGGTGAGTAATATCATGGTTGATAAACAAACAACATGAATGACATGGTTAGAGGTGACATGCACAGGGTCAGCATGCAAATGTGGTTAGTGGCAGCATACACAGTGTCAGCACGCGTAAGTACAGGAAGGACGAATCCCAGGGACCCACTAAATGCTGCCCTAAATAGGTGTATTTTTAAGTTCCTTTTAAATGTGGTCAGGTCAGGGGATGTTCTGACACAGGTCGGGAGGGAGTTCCGGGCTTTGGGAGCATATCAACTAAATGCACGGTCTCCAAAGGATTTAAGGTTTGTACGAGCTATTTGTAGTCTGTTGGATTCCGAAAAGCGGGTGGTACGATGCTTGGCCTGATGGGGAAGTATATCTGAGAGATAGGCTGGAGCCATAGAATGAAGGGACCTAAAAGTGAGCGACAAAACCTTGAAGTCAATCCGTTGCTTGACTGGGAGCCAGTGCAGGTCGGCGAGAAGTGGAGTAATGTGGCAACTGCGACGCTCACGACAGACAAGCATAGCTGCAGAGTTTTGCACCAGCTGCAATCGCCTGATCGCACATGCCGGTAGGCCAGCGAGCAGTGGGTTGCATAAGTCGAGACGGGATGTCACGAATGCATGGACCAACTTAGACGTGGTATCCTTATCTAAACAAGCCCGAATTTTAGCAATTTTATTAAGCTGAAAATAAACAGATTTGACTGTGGGGCTGATATGGTCGTCTAACGAGAGGTCGCTTTGGAATATGACACCTACATTTCGAGCTGATTCAACAAGAGATATGCTGGTAGAGCCTATTTTGAGAGACAGCCTTTCCAATCTCTGGATCACACTGGGTTTGCCCATAACTAGTAAGTTAGTTTTGTCATCGTTAAGTTTTAGAAAATTTGCTGCCAACCATGTGCGGATGAGTGTGAGAGAATTTGAGGTGCTCGAAGGCTGGGAGGGATCAAAGCAAAGGTACAACTGAATGTCATCTGCATAGAAGTGAAAGCCTAGATTGTGCTTGGCAATCACATCAGCAAGAGGGAGAGTATAAACCGTGAAAAGAACCGGACCTAGCACTGCGCCCTGAGGTACTCCATATTTCAGAGGTACTTCAGATGATCTTTGTCCATTCACATCAATACTCTGGAGTCTGCCACTAAGATAGGACCAGAACCACTGCAGAGCAGTGCCAGTGATGCCCAGGCGAGATGAGAGGCGCTCTAGAACAACTTTGTGATCGATGGTATCAAAAGCTGCCGAAAGATCAAGCAAAACAAGTAGAGACACTCTACCCATGTCTGCATTCCTAAGTAGGTCGTTGTATACCCGAAGCAATGCTGACTCTGTTGAGTGATTAGCTCTAAAGCCAGACTGGAACTTACTAGCAAGGTGTGAGGTTTCGATATACGAGTTCAGCTGGTCCGACCCGTTCGAGTGTCTTTGATAGGAATGGTAGAAGGGAAACTGGGCGGTAGTTGCTCGAGTTCTCTTGGTCAAGTGTAGCTTTCTTGAGAAGTGGACTGACTACAGCTTTTTTGAAAGGTGCTGGGACATGACCTGAGGCTAATGACATATTAATTATGTTAGCTATGTATGGCAGCAGCAGATCGATGCAACGTAGGAGCAGGACAGTGGGAATAGGGTCCAGAGGACTTGTTGTCTTCTTTGATTGAGATACGAACTTTAGGACTAGATCACTAGTGACCTGCTTAAATGCAGACATTGAGGTGCAGCCAGGAACCGAGGAACAGCATTCTAGTGGGGAGGTTGTCATCGCAGGGATGGATTCCCTGATTTTGTCTATCTTCTGCACAAAGAATCGAGAGAAGCGATCGGCTAGATCATCACAAGGATCATCAGGTAAGGAGCTAATCTGGGAATGGTTGAGGAGATGGTTTATTGTCGACATCAGAATTTTTGGATTGTGCATCTGTGATTCAACAATGTTTATATAGAAGCTAGACTTGGCCTTTGCTAGGATCGATTGGTACGACTTACAGTAGTCTTCATAAGCCTGTCGATGGACAGTTAGTCCGGATCTTGTGTATGCTTTTTCAAGCTTTCGCTTAGTAGACCTGGCTAGTTTAATGTCTGTGGTAAACCATAGGCCGTCTGGGCGGGGGCGCACAGTGCGCTTTGTCAGAGGTGCAAACTCGTCGAGTGTGTCAGCTAGTGTCGTGTTGTAGCTATCTACCAATGATGACAGATTGGAGGGAGGACGGAGCAGCAGAGGTGAAGCAGATAATCTCGCACAGACAGCATCGATGTCAAGGGTCTTGAGGTTTTCTCGATTCACAGGTTATTTTAGAGGATGATGTGGATTGAAGGACACTGTAGATTGAATGAGTTCTGCATGTGGTCAGATAAGCAGGATTGTGTAATAATTGGTGATGACAAAGTGCAGTTGTATGAGAAAATCTGGTTGAGTGTGTGACCCTTGATGTGGGTAGGGCCATGCACATAAGAGACAATGAGTCAGTCAATGCACGAAATTCGGTGCTGAAAGCGTCAGATCATTTGCTTTTTTATAACTTTCATCAGATATTCCTGTAATGTAAACAGCTGAGAAAAAATCATCCTTATTTGGAAGAGATGAAGCAAAAAACTTCTCAAACGAATCCATGAACTCATAAGGATACTCTCCTTTTGTTGCCCACATATTAAGGTCTTTATTTGGATGAAGTTCACTTAAAACTTTATTAGAAATTGGGAAACAATCAATTGTTTTACCCATGGTTGATGCTATGAAGTCTAATGAACCAAGCATAAATTGAGCACTATCCTTAAAAACTATATCCTTAACTCTTAACATCATAAACTTCGAGATTGTTTGCTATTGGTTCTACTTCAACACTGAAATTGTCAAGTGCTTTGCCAATTATGTGTGAATCATATCCTCTAAATTTATGAAATATAACTGGGTTGCCATTTTTTGAAATCCATTCCAGCTTTGAAGTTACAAAGATGAGCAGGGCCTCTATATTTATTTGTTAGATGGCAATGATCGTGAACTTTTCTCATATCACTCTTTTTTTAACTGAATGGTTCTTTACACATCCAGCAGAAAATAGCTTCTTCATGTTTTTCAATCTCACTTTCAGTCAAGTCATCCATTTTACTTTCTAAATTATGTTCAATCAATGTACTTTTCAAGAAATCTGATACTTCAAATAATCTTTGCAAAAACTTATAGATCCAACGTTCATAAACTTATCAACAACTTCTCCTTTCCAATCAATAATAACAAAAGCAGCTGAACATGGAGTGTGTGTTGAACAATTTTCTTGTTTTTCAATTATACATTCAAAGTCAGCATAACAAACAAATGGACATGTATTAAGATGTTTGAAAGAATCAAACGTAACAAACTTACTATCTTCATCTGGCATTACATAAACAGTTGCTCAAGAGTTCATACTTTCACATAATTCTAAATGATCCGTTACTTGTTTAGAATCTATTTAAACATCTATGACAATAATACTGTTTTCCTCCAGAGTTTGTGGGTCTACATAATGAATTAAAGTTGCTAATCAACATATAATGTTCTTTTTCATATTTAATAAGTAATAAAAGATTTACATGTCTCCCTTCTTTCTCATCTGACTTTTTTACAACTCTTAACGGTGAAACTCTTGACTTTTTATATCCACATGAGTAAACATTTATACTAATATTCATTGTTTTCTCTAATTTATCAATATATTTAACCATTAATGGCCATTCAATATCCTTAATTAAGTGAGAGTAGTTACTAGCTAGTATTTTCGTTAAGTCACTTATCTTCCATTTATTTCTTTCTATCGGATTTAAAGCTCTTAAAACACCATAGAGCGCAAAACTCATCATTGAGATTTTTTTAATTAATTATACACTTTTTCTTAACAAGATATTCAGGAGTTTCAATATATGTTCCTCCACCTATAGGCACGTATTTAGAAATAACAACAGAAAATTAATGATAACCAATAAATAACCATCCAGAACCAACATTTCGTTCAACTAACATTTCAGAATTGGTTCCTAATGAAAGCATTTTGTTTTCATAAATTGAGTTTACTGACACACTATCCATAGTTAACATTGATTTTGACTGTGCTACTTTTCTTTCTCTTTCTCCATTATCAAACATTTTCATATCGAATGATATTTTAAAATGGACTAATAAATTTCCATGATCTTCTAACTCTCTTAAGTAATTCATTTGTTTGATATGTAAAAAACTCTTTAAGGGATTCAAAGTCTGCATATGTTCTTTTTGTTTTATAAAAAAAAGTTAAAGTCTTTCCACCGGCAGAAACAACTGGTTCTATAAAACCAACTTTATTACGTCTTCCTTTTTTCCAACGTATTTTCTACTTGCTGAATGAAAATCAGTATTCATTAACCTTCTAGATTCGAATGGAAAAGAATTTCTTTGTCTTAATTGAGAAAACATTTGTTATATAAGGTAAAAGTATTTCTGCTAATTAAATAATCAAACTATCAGTTTATTCAACAAAGTAACACAAACGATTGAATTTGGTGATGAGTGTTTTCTTCCTTTTACAATATCGGGGAATTTTTTGACAACCGAAGGTGGAACCGAGGTTGGAGAAAAATTTCACGATGTCGTAAAAGGGAGAAAACAATTGTCAGGCCCTGACCAACGGGCATTGCCGGATGTGAGGTGACGAGAGGTCACAAGGGCTCTTTGATAACGAAAGTCAGCCGACTAAGTCGTGATATCGGACGTTCCCCATCTCGCCGAGTTATGCATCTGAAGTCTTCTCCGGCGATGCGGCCACGCATGCAAGGCAACGAGTGCCCAAGGCCCAAGCGAAGCTGGATAGCATGCTCGTTGTTGTGGCTTGTCTATTCACGTTATAATAATAATAATGCACTAAAAAAGCGCCCTCAGAGAACTCGTCTCTCTAGGCGCTTTACATTTGCTGCAAAGGGAAATGCAATTAAATGGTAAGTAAAATCATGCTTGAAAAACAAACAAAATGAATAACATGGTTAGGGGTGACATGCACAGGGTCAGCATGCAAATGTGGTTAGTGGCAGCATGCACAGTGTCAGCACGCATAAGCACGTGAAGGACGAATCACAGGGACCCACTAAATGCTGTCCTAAATAGGTGTGTTTTTAAGTTCCTTTTAAATGTGGTCAGGTCAGGGGATGTTCTGACGCAGGTCGGGAGGGAGTTCCAGGCTTTGGGAGCATACAAACTAAATGCACGGTCTCCAAAGGTTTTGAGGTTTGTCCGAGGTATTTCTAGACTGTTGGATTCCGAAAAGCGGGTGGTACGATGCTTTGCCTGATGGGGGAGTATGTCGGAGAGATAAGCTGGAGCCATAGAATGAAGGGACCTAAAAGTGAGCGACAAAACCTTGAAGTCAATCCGTTGCTTGACTGGGAGCCAGTGCAGGTCGGCGAGAAGTGGAGTAATGTGGCAATTGCGAAGCTCTTGACAGACAAGCCTAGCTGCGGAGTTTTGCACCAGCTGCAATCGGCTGATCGCACATGCTGGTAGGCCAGTAAGCAGTGAGTTGCAGAAGTCGAGACGGGATGTCACAAATGCATGGACCAACTTAGACGTGGTATCCTCATCTAAAGCCCGAATTTTAGTAATGTTGACTGTGGAGCTGATGTGGTCATCTAGCGAGAGATCACTTTGGAGAGCGTTTCCCCTGTGTTCGTGGCACCCCCGTGAGTTGGCATCTTTCGGTGGAAGCTTCCGACTGTGGTAGACGTCGACTCCGACGATCCAAGCAGTTACTCAGCTAGCCGGATCTTTGACGGTGTACGCTCGTACTGTTGGAACGGAGTCGGTACAAGGGCATGACTGAGGAAGCCGACTGAGCAGCTAACACGTTTGTTCGCGCTTGCGACGCCATCTCGTGCCCTATAGTTTACTGTGTGTAGGATCCTTTCTGTAGACTTGTTTAGTTCTCCCTGCTGTTGTGGGCGCATGCGATGTTGTAAAGAGGTTAAACCTGACGGCAGCTTGTCTTACTCTGGCTCAGCGGCATGGTGAGTGGCGGTGTGGCCTGAGCACGGCAGGGCTTGGCGGGAAATAGCCTCTGACCCCTGGAACTCGGCTACAAATGTATTATAATTATTATATTACCTACTCTCGTACCACTTAAATAAAATCTCAGTTCAGCTGAAATAACCAGCCAACTCAATAAGTAGAACTGATAATCACCTGCTAATCGCCCTCAGCTTTTATGCAGCCATCGATATAATTAGGACACAGTCGCTCTCAGCCTTTATAATCCAGGTACGGTTAAAAGTGAACAGCACTCCTAATCTGGTGGATTTTACGTTGAACCGTTTGAGTGGGTTGGATGTAACTAGCTCTAATTGCCCTGCCGCTTTTACCATAATCTACATTCAAGTCCTTCTTGAGCGCCTCTCATCTCACATGGCATTGCTGGCACTGCTCTGCAATGGTTCAGGTCCTGGTGGTTCAGGTCTCAGTGAGAGACTGCAATGGTTCAGGTCTCCGTGGGAGACTTCAGAGTGCTGATGTGTATGGACACAAATTATCAGATGAAGCTCTGAAATATGGGTACCTCGAGGATCTGTGTTTCCCCTTTTTTTACGATATATACTCTCTCTCTCTCTCTCTCTCTCTCTCTCTCTCTCTCTCTCTCTCTCTCTCTCTCTCTCTCTCTCTCTCTCTCTCTCGCTGATGTGATTGCCAAGCACAATCTAGGCTCTCACTTCGATGCGGATGACACTCTGTAATACCTTTGCTTTGATTCCTTTGAGCTCTCGAGCACATCAAATTCTCGTAACTTTCTTTCTGCAAGAATGTATGTCATCCGTACCTGGATGGCTGCGAACTTTCTTAAATTGAATGATGATAAATCTAACTTACTAGTTATGGGAAAACCATGTACGATTCCGAAATTGGAAAGGTTAACGCTATAAAATCAGCTCTGCCAGCCTATCTCCTGTTAAATCTGTACTAAATCTAGGTGTCACGTTCCAAACTGACCTTCATTAGACGACCGCATCAGCTCTACAGTCAAATCTGCCTGCTTTCAGCTACACAACATCGCAAAGATAGGGTTTTTTTAAGCAGGAATACCATATCTAAATTAGCCGTTACATCAGTGACAACGCGTCTTCACTGCTGTAACTTACTGCTGTCTACCGGTCTGTGCAATCAGGTGCTTACAGCTGGTGCAAAACTCTGCAGACAGGATTGTCTGTCGTGAGCGTCGCAGTTTTGACATCTCACCACTTCTCGCCGACCTGCACTCCGAGTCAAGCAACGCATCGGCTTCAAGGTTTCATCCCTCACTTTTGTGTTCCTTAATTTTTTGGCTCCAGCCTACCTATCAGATCTACTCCCGCACCAAGCTAAGCATCGTACCACCCGCTTTTCAGAAACTAACTGCTCACCTATACTTCGTACAAGCCTCAAGTTATGTGGAGAACGTGCTTTCAGTTAGTACGCTCCCAAAGCCTGAAACTCACTCCCGACTTCCGTCACGACATCCCCTGACTTGACCACAATTAAAAAGAAATTAAAAACGTACCAATTTATGACATCATTTATTGGGTCCGTTTGATTCGTCCTTTATGTGCTTAATCGTGCTGACACTGTTGCATGCTGCCACTAACCACACTTGCATGCTGACCCTGTGCATGTCAACCCTAACCATGTTATTCATGCTTTTTATCAAGCGTGATATTTTTACTCACCATTTGATTGTGTTTCCTTCGCAACAAAGGTAAAGCGCATAGATAGAGATTGAGTTCTCTGAGGGCGCTTTATCAAATGTATTATTATTGTTATAACTAGTTGATTAATTCTGCCTCGACTAGATTACAACAACTTTCTTTTGGCTGGGCTTCCAAAAAAGCCACTAGGCCACTGCAGCTGGTTATAAATATTGATGCAAGGCTAGTTTGGAAATCTCAGAGGTTGGACTATGTGTCTCCTTTACTAAAAGAGCTAGGATGGCTGCCTGTTGATCAATGAATACAGAGCAAAGTTCGTAAGCTAACCCACAAGACCCATCACGGCTTTGCTCCTCCATACCTAGCTGAACTGCTGCACCAGTTTCAGCCTAGTCGTGCCCGCAGGTCCTGTATTGAAAATAAATTAGCTGTTCCATTCCTCCGCTTAAAGATCGTTGGCGACAGAAGCTTTAGCTCTGCA
Organism: Cristatella mucedo; assembly: GCA_009760855.2. Classification (NCBI taxonomy): domain Eukaryota; kingdom Metazoa; phylum Bryozoa; class Phylactolaemata; family Cristatellidae; genus Cristatella; species Cristatella mucedo. The sequence continues at coordinate 156,683 of WPIO01000156.1, forward strand.
GGTCCTAGACTGTGGAACTCACTTCCACGATTCTTACGCAACGACAACTACTCTCCTGCTGCCGACTATGGCTCATCCTTTTCAGCGGTCCTGAGCTGCTATATCCATGCCACTCGCTACCTCATGTGCTGTCCTGACTCTGCTATGCATCCCACTTTCTCTTTGTTGTGTGAGATAAAGTGTGCGGGCTACCGATTTCGTACCAAGAGCCGCTTGGGCTGTGAGTGCACTATGCAAACTCCCTTGCATAACACCCACATAGTCTTAGTGGCTTTGTTGAGTTACAGACAGAGATACATTGCATTACATTTTATTGTCCGTCTAATGACAAGTCTATCACGTGGAAACCGGGCAGCCCGAATGTGTGCACAAGCTGCACGAGATATTCCCGCGCCATCTTGGGGGCTAGATTTTTTAAATTAAAGGTCGAGCCAAGGCTGTCCCATAACGATGAGGTTGAGTTCTAGTCGTGAAAACTCATCTCATTCTAGTCGTGAAAACTTGCTGCCAGTCAAGCCCAATACGCAATGCAACGGAATTAAGTGTTCGATGTGCTTTAAAAATGCGGCATCAAAGCACAGAACGACAACTGCGTGCAATCAGACCACAGACAGACAGCTGCACCATTTGCATAAAAATTAAAACCCATATTTCTTTTGACCTATAAAAAGGCAAATAGGAGAACGTTCGATTTTGATAGACATGGATGAAATACACATTCAAAATAATAATAATAATGTACTTGATAAAGCGCCCTCAGAGAACTCAACCTCTTTCTAGGCGCTTTACATTTGCTGCAATGGGAAATGCAATTAAATGGTAAGTAAAATCATGCTTGAAAAAAAAACAAAATGAATATATGGTTAGGGGTGACATGCACAGGGTCAGCATGCAAATGAACTCTGTACTTTAATATCTTACCAGATTACTACTTCCCGTTGAAATCACAGGTCTTAAATCCTTCACTGTGTTGAGACTTAAATCATTGCAGTTCAATGCCCACTGAGCAAATGCAAGAGAATAATTTTTGAAGAAGGAATCTGTGATCCGCTGTATCAAATGCTGGTCGGAGATCCAAGTTAAATGCTAAAGATTCAAGGCCGTGGTATATTAGTTGTGTTGCACGATCGCTGCCAGCCGTTTTTTATCGTTGTTTATTTTAATAAATCATCCGCAAAACTGAACGCACTCCAAAAATCAAGCTATGAGAGAGCTTTAGTATGTCATAGCTTTTTTTAGGGTTTTGTGATCATTGTGTTGCAGTTCTCGGGTTTTGTGCGGCACTTAAGTACAGTTGCATGATTCCGTTGTTAGACCAAGTCAAATCTCCTCTGACGCTTGTTTTGACGACAGCTTGGCATCTCGGCTAATCCAACCAGGCTAGGTATCGCACATCTGCTAATCATAATCCAATCGTCTACCTATACTAGTTCGTATGCTCCCAAAGCCAGGAACTCACTTTCAAAAGACGTCATGACATCCCCTGACTTGACGACATTTAAAAAAAGCTAATACTGCATTTATTTACCATAGCATTTAGTGGATCCATGTTATTCGTCCTTTGAGTGCTTATGCGTGCTGAAACTGTACATGCTGCCACTAACCATACTTGAATGCTAACCATGTGCAGGTCACCTCTAACCATGATATGTTTGTTGCCATTCAACCACTAACTATTTGGTCAAGTTTCTTTTGCAGAAAATGTAAAGTGCCTAGAAAGAGATTTTGTTCTCTGAGGGTACTATAGCAAATGTATTAATATTGTCAAATTTCGCAACCAACAAACCCAGCAGCCGAACTGTGCACCAACTGTAGGCGTTGTATGGCACGCTCAGGAAGAACAACGAGTAGTGAGTCAAACACGTAGAAACGGGATGCAAGACCAGGCATCTGTGAAATCTCATCTCGACTTGTGTAACTCACTGCTTGCGGATCTACCGGCCTGTGCAATAAGGAGCTCGCAGCTGCTACAAAACTCTGCAGCTAGGCTTGTCTGTCTAGAGCATCGCAGATGCCACATCACACCACTTCTCTCTGACCTGAACTAGCTCCCAATCAAGCAGGGTATCGACATTAAGATTGTGTCACTCACTCCAAGGTCCCTTTATTCTCTGGCTCTACCCTGCCTATTAGAAAAATGCTGGGCATGGTATTCTCAACAAGGCTAGGCATTATGATAATAATAATAATACATTTCTATACCCCCTCGGAGAACTGATCTCTTCCTAGGCACTTTACAAATGCTGTATAGAAAGCATTGATTGACGGTATCCGCAAGCAGCATGCATAGCATAAGTAGGTACATGCACACAAAGAAATTGCAATTTCGCCAACAAGACTAGGCATCGCATCTCCGGTTCTTCAGTCTCAGATCGTAAGCTATACTTCGAGCCAGCCGCAAATCTTTTATAGACCATGCCTTTTGTTCCCTGTGCTTCCATAGCCTATGAAGGAATTTCAAACTGATTTGAAGACATCCACTAAACTTGATTACATTGAAAGCGAAGCTAGAAACGTGTTCCTCGAAGCATTTGCTAAGTGCTCTTGTGATTTTGCACGTTCACGTAGCTCACGCCTGCTACGCTTTACCTTACGGTTTACTTGTGCGTTCTGCCACTAACCATTATATTCATGTTGATACTATAGGTGCTATCACAAATAATATTGCCATGCCTCCTTAGCAGCGTCCGAAACGCGTCTAGAAAAAGATTCAGTTCTTACTAGTATCATTATTATTATTATTTATGTTGCCAACGCTACGACGTAGCGGGTTTTCATTCTTCTTTACATAAAGCCCGTCAAAATCGCGAAAATCTCTCTCTCTCTCTTGCTGTAATAACGTATTTCTGAAATTCGACCTCAGATACGAATACACTTTCGCAAGTTGAATGCAGATCCAACTAGCACACTAGTTGTGAGCGCACCATACGTTAGCCGAAAAGCTACACCGCAAGCTCACAAAAGACGAATCACGCGGTCTCACTAAATGCTGAAACAAATAGACGCGTCTTTACTTCCTTTTAATTGCGATCAAGTCGGGGCATGTCGCGACGCCAGTCAGACGCGAATTCCCGGCTTTGGTAGCGTACGAAATAAAGGCTCGGTCTCCAAAAGGATTTCAAGTGTAGCTATGTAAGCGCGGCCACGACGCAATATTGTTTCGCCCAAGCCCGACTCACACCAATCCGCCCGCACGGCATGCGCGATGCATACCAGCTCGCGAGCCACTGCAGCCCGGGCCGCATCGGCTCACCGGGCTCACCATTTAATTGCGGTGGATCAGCGTTGGGTGGTTTGAACCCCCTAGTCGTGCGAGCTACTTCTGCCTGTGCGTTGACCTGTACGCACGCTATCCTCTCGCTCTCTACCCCTTTCTTTTACTCTTTTTTTTCCCTTCCCGCTCCGTGGCTGCTTGCATGCCGGCTACATCAGTAAAGCTCGCCCACTTGCGCCGCCTAGGTGTAGCACGATTGCGTTCGCGTATTTACAGCCCGTTCGCCTGCGACGGAAACGACGCCGCCTTCGTCGCAGCTGCCGGCCATCGCGCGCGAGAGCTTAAGCTAAAGTGTTAGATTCAGAAAATCGGTCGGTGCTATGCTTAGCCTGATGGGATAGTACATCTTATAGGTAGGCTGGTGAAAATAAATTCCTCGATTGAGCTGAAGAGCCGCGATGGCACACTAGGCAAGGCGGTCACCGAGGTCGTGGGTTCGATTCCTGCGGTGGACGATCCTTTATCGCCACTGCAAGCGATGGTGATAGCCGTAAAGGCTCTTCTGTCGCTATACAAAAAGAGGCTGTTTAATCAGCTAGGATTTCTTTTATCATTAAGCCGGGTACGAAATAGTCACGTACCCTAGCCACTGAGCTCGTACCGAATAACTGGCTAAAACGAGCTCTATACCAAAACTATGGCATTGTAAATAGCAATAGCTAGTCATTCCATAAGTATTGAGAATGGTAACCTGGTCTTCTTCCTTTGTAACGCCGAAGGCTCGGTGGAGTAGGCTTAACCTGCCGCTTACCTATCGGCGCAACCTACCGCCTGATGCCGTTCAGTGCGCGTCTGCGCGCAATAAGCAGGCCGCCACGAAGCGAACGTTTCTGGCGCCGACCTACTTATCGTTACTAAAAGGGGTCGTGAGTCCACGGCATGAATTGAAAAGCGAGACACACGAATTGGGAATTCTACTGAGCTTTATTCGCAAGCGCCCAAAGTCGCTGCGCGCGTCCAGCTCAGTTTTATCTTCACTCTCCTCGCACGCTCTCAACAGCGCAAGCACTCTTGCGGAGGGAATACGTCCCCCTCACTTAGACTACCTAAGTCTAATGTGGGAAACGACCCGAATGAGACGAGGAGCCCGAACCGGAGCCTAGACCCTGACTGGAGAACTAGGGGTCTGCTTCTACCTAAACGGCAGGAAAACCGTATGCACTACACCGAACTACGTCTAGCTCGCATAGGCAAATCCCTATGCCGGGACCACGCGTGCACGCACACAAAGCACAAAATGCGAGCACGGGCGCTATACGACCGTATTCAGTGGAGTCCAACGAATTCTCCCGACGTTGACTCTCTCCTTTCCTTCAATCGCTGTCGTGGACGACCTACTCGTCTCTATCGTTCGAAATGCCGCCGACCACCCAGTCCCAACCCTGTCGGCCGACTCGCCGCGGCGGCGACCTTCCGCCTGTACTGCCCTACCCTTGAAAAACGCGCCGTGACAGTAGGGTTGACAGGCCAGCCGACATCAATCAGCCGCTCCAGTGGGGAGCAGGATGCTATAGCTATTGAGCCAGGCTGGTGCTGTGCTACACCTTTGAGTGAATTTTCGAGTTCATGAAATATTCCCTCCTCCGAATGCGAAATAGGACATTCTCAGACTGTAAGCTATTCTCAAACTGTGCACCTTTACAATAGAGGCTGAAAAGTCGAACCGTTTTTTCCGTTAAACACTCAGGAAACATTTGAGCAAGTAAGGACTAGCTGACGGTTTACCTCTATGTTATTACGCATATGATTTTCCGGACAACACAAGTCTTCCCCGGCTCGCGATCTTCTGGTTGTGAAGCTTGGAGGAGCCTTTTTTATATGCAGCATACGCAGCAGTTTTGCCATCCATGGATAGCCATAATTTCACGATTGGCCCTTCGATTGCAATTGGTGAAATTGCAGCACTTCAAAGGGTGGTTACAGCTGCAATCCATATCATAATAATAATAATAATATGTTGGATAAAGCGCCGTTGGAGAACTCAATCTCTTTCTAGGCGCTTTACATTTGCTGCAAAGGAAGCACGATTGAATGGTTAGTGGTGGCTTGCTCAATGACGACAAGCATAACATGGTTAGGGGTGACGCTGGGTCAGCATGCAAGCATGGTTAGTGGCAGTATGCAGTGTCAGCACGCCCAAGCACATAAAATATGAATCACAGGAACCCACTAAATATGCAGTCATAAATTGGTACGCCTTTAGTTTCTTTATAAATGTCGACAAGTCAGGGATGTCGTGACGGAAGTCGGGAGTGAGTTCCAGACTTTGGCAGCATATGAACTGAGGGCACGTTCTCCGAAGGATTTGAGGTTTGTACGAGGTATTTGTAGACTGTTGGATTCCGAAAAGCGGGTGGTACGATGCTTGGCCTGATGGGGGAGTATATCTGAGAGATAGGCTGGAGCCATAGAATGAAGGGACCTAAAAGTGAGCGACAAAACCTTGAAGTCAATCCGTTGCTTGACTGGTAGCCAGTGCAGGTCGGTGAGAAGTGCTGTGATGTGGCAGCTGCGAAGCTCACGACAGACAAGCCGAGCTGCAGAGTTGTGCACCAGCTGTAGCACCAGGCTGCACAGGCCGGTAGACCAGCAAGCTGTGAGCTACAGAAGTCAAGACGGGATGTCACAAATGCAAGGATCAATTTAGACGTGATATCCCTGTCAAAATAAGCCTGATTTTTAGTTATGTTTGTAGCTGATAGTAGGCAGACTTGACTGCGAGAATTAATGAGGTGGTGGTCTAATGACAGGTCACTTTGGAACATGACACCTACATTTAGTGCAGATTCAATGGAAGATATGCTGGCAGAAACGATTTTGAGCGTTATCAGTTTCAATTTCTGACTTATACTTGGCATGCCCATAACTAGTAAGTTGGTTTTGCCATCATTCAATTTAAAAAAAATTTGCTGCCATCCACGTGCAGATGTCATCAATACATGCGGCAAAAAAGTTCAGAGTATTCGATGTGCTGGATGGCTGGGAAGGATCAAAGCAAAGGTGCAACCGAGTGTCACCTGCATAGCAGTGAATGCCTTGATTTTACTGCTTGGGATTGAGTCGGTAAGAAGACTATAGATAGTGAAAAGAACGAGACTAAATGGCTGATTAGTAGCCTCTTTCGTAGCGAGAGAAGAGCCTTTACGGCGACCACCGCTGCGCTTGCAGCGACAATAAAGTATCGCTCACCGAAGGATCCGAACCTACGACCTAGGGACCGAAGTCGTGAAAAGCAGCTGCCTTACCTAGTGGTCCATCACGGACCAAGCACAGATCCCTGAGGTACCGCATATTTCAGGGGTGCCTCAAATGATCTATATCCAGTCACAACAATATTCTGGAGTCCCACACTGAGATAGGATCTGAACCTGCAATGCAGCGCCAGTGAAGCCCAGGCAAGATGAGAAGCGCTCAAGAACGACTTGTTGATCGCTTTTATCAAAAGGTGCCGAAAGACCGAGCAAACCAAGTAGAGATGCTTGGCCTAAGTCTGCATTCCCAGGCAGGTCGTTATAATAATAATAATAATATTGCACTTGATAAAGCGCCCTCAGAGAACTTAATCTCTTTCTAGGCGCTTACACCTAAATATATGCTGACTCTGCAGACTGAAACTTACAAGCAAGGTTTAAAGTTTCAATAAATGAGTTCAGCTGGTCTGCTACGACTCTTTCTGTCTTTGATGGGAACGTTAGGAGGGAAATTGGGCAGCAGTTACCTCAAGTTCTACACACACACACACGCACGCACACACACACACACGTGTGTGTGTGTGTGTGTGTGTGTGCGTGCGTGCGTGTGTGTGTGTGTGTGTGTGTCCGTGCTCAGGCCACTTAGGTCGCATGGCGGTTGAGCCGTAGATAGTAGCATTTAGACTTAGCAGTCGTGAGATTACGTGCAAGGTTAAGGGAGGTGTTCCATTCCTGTGTCGTGTATACTAATTTCGATCTAGTTGGAAATCATTTCATGTATCTGTTAAGATAGTGCAGCGGCTAAAGGGACTCGCCTGTCTCATGCCAAGTAAAGTACTATCGACCTGAACCTCTGAAAAGCCCAGCTGGCTGCTCTGATGGCTGCCACTAACGATGATGATGGCACGACAGCTACCGCTTTAAGGAAGGCGTGTGAACAACACTTGGCAGTAAATTCAGACACCTCGGATAGTGAATATCTCGGGAGTTCCAACTGGCTGCTTTATCACACTGCCGTTTTACTGCCTCTACCCTTAACACAGAGCCTTAGCACAACCAGTTACTGTACGCGTCAATGTTTTGCTTCGACACCTCGTTATGCTCGAGCCCAAAATACTGAGTATTTTCATACACCTTCGATTCGGTCGTTGGAGATATCATGTCTCCCGCTTCCTGGCGAACCGGCCCACTCACAAGTAGGACTTTAATAAAAAGAAAAGTCAAACTGATTTAACAGCCTCATTTGTGTAGCTGCTTGCAGCGGGATACATGATCGAAGAATGCAGGACTCGGACTACATGGGTCATGACCAGCCAGCATCTTAACCCAAGCTTTCCACTGATCCCGACTGATTTGCCATCAAATGAGCAAAACAGTCAGTGAGGTCTACGAGACAAAGTCTATCGTCTCTTAGAAGCATACAGCCACAGGAAGATGTTCCAAGGGCAGTGAACATCCAAGCGACTGCGAATTGGAACAAGAATTCCAGTGTATTAACTTTTGTGAGTCTCTGATTTAGATGCCCTAGCATTACCTTAGCAGCATGCAGTAGGTCGACAAAAGATTAATTCAATAAGTTTAAAGTATACAGTCTTCGCGACGTTGCCGAATCAATGCCGCCATCTCAGCAGAATTCGCGAAGACATTAGGATGCTTAGACTAAGGAGCTTTACCGTTTGCACACAAGCCACAGAGGATTTGTCGTGGACACGTACTACTCGCGAAATAGACAGGCAGTTCTCTCTGCCATCGCAAAGCTGCCGCATTTGACAGATAGAAATGTGACAACACTAAACATTGCCAAAACACGGCAACTTGCCACCATAAATGAATGCCATGTACCGCATAACCACATCGCTGCATCGCTCATCACAAAAACAAGGGTCCTTGTCGACATCACAACGTATTACCAGCAGTTGCAATACAGCGAACCATAACAATATGCAGGCAGAGAATTAAAGCAACTTTTCTAGTATTAGCACATCAGTGCATAACCTCAAACGTTTGTCCAGCAACAGTCGAGCAGTACATAGTCACGAGCCTCATTTGGGCTATAAACTTAGGAAGACCCGAACTCTTCGTTCTTCACAATGCCGATGCAAGTTTCATTACCGGATATTGGCTTGTTAGCAGTTGCCATTCAAACACTTTGGTTCATTACCACAAAATTATGGTTTCGCTAGCCGTGCAGGGAGTGTCTGGATGTCACTACATGGAGCGACCTGCATACGCACTACATTGATCATTTTAAATTCTTGAAGGTGACTGTCATACTCCTTACATTGTCATATTTAGTATTAGTAAGTTCAATCTAGAAGCCATAATTTGTGCACTCAACTTCCATCATAGTAGCAGTTTCAACAAGATGCAGTCAGCCCCATTATTGTTATATATTTCAAGTGCCCACACCTTACGTTGTCATCTCTGGTTTAGAAATCTCCAGTCTTCCTCCGTCCTGAGTTGCTATTGTCAGGATTTCAATCAAAACCACTTAGTGTCGCCTCACAGGGTTCAGTCGCTTTCATTGAGCTTCGAGAAACAAATGCTCAAAGTTAACTGTGAGCTATTCATCACATGCTTAAAAATCAGGTGTACTAATAACTGATAGTTCAAAGTGTTTTCTATCGTGCTTTTGCATACTGGTCTAAGCTTTATGCCTATTTTTGCAAGCTGGTTTAAACATCACACGATAACCCTTGGCTATTACTTCTCTTGCAGCGAGTTGCATGGTGCCTGATTAGCGATTACGTCCGGATGGGCACAATAAAAATAACTTAGTTTTATTTTTGCTTGTGCAGCAACAATTAAGGAATGAGTCGAAGTTTTGCAGCGCTGCGCCTGCATTGCCTGGCGACGGTGGCAGCACTGCATTTGGCCTTTGGAGAGTGCTGTGACCCTCACTGCTGCCTCCAGCAAACGCAGCCTCCGGCCGTGGTCACATGGATGGCTATGAGCCGCTTGTAGAGCTCTGCTGTGAGTCTTGTGCCACCTCTGCAGGCCGAACTCTGAAAATACGAGGCATGCACTTAATTTCATTCAGGTGCAAGCCACCGTCCCATTGCTGCAATACCCAACCCGTGCTAGGGCACTGGTGACAGCAAATATGACCCGACAACCACCTCACCTGATAGCACCAGCAGCCTTTGCAATTGTGACTCCGTGTGACGGCCGAAGCTGCCGCTGGTGTCAAGCGTCACCAGCAGCAGATTCCAACACCCATCTGCGCTTCAGCTTTCTGGCTCCTAGCCTCCAAGCCTCTGGCTTGGAGAGACTCTGCAGCATGCACGAGCTAGTCTCAGCAGACTCAAAAGAGTGACTGCAACCTCACCCACTCAAGACAGCATATGCACGATATCCACCTTTTTGGCTTCTGCATCTACCGCCACCAGATCGACGCTGCTACTGTTGTTGCTATGGCTGCCACTGCTGACACTGGGGCAACTGCAGGCCAAGGCAGAAGGACTGGTACAAACCGAAGGCAGCCTCTCCACCTCACTAATAATAATAACGATAGTAATAATATATGCGCATAACACTCTCAGAAAACGGAATCTCTCTCTAGGCACTTTACAGCTCCATAGAAAGCCACCACCAAATGCTTGGTGGTCACTTTTTAGTGGACTTTACCCAAGTCAGCACTCTCAAGCTTGGGATTAGTAGACCTAGCTAGTTCCATGTCTGTGGTAAACCATAGGCCATCTGGGCGAGGGCGCTTATTAGGCTTGGCCGGAGGTGAAAACTCGATAAGCCTGTCAGCAATGGAGGTTTGAGCAGCAACGGCAATGAAGATATTGTTTCTCTGACTGCATCAATGTCACGGTTCTTGTTGTTTTGTGATTCACGAGTAATTTTAGATGCAGAGGAGGACACATTGTCGAATGAATGGAATCGCCATATGATCAGATGAGCAAGATTCCGTACTAATAGAAGGTGGCAGCACACACAAGGGAGAGAATATTTGATCGAGTGTGTGACCCGTGTTGTAAGCCAAACCAAGCACATTTGCCACATGAGAAAAAGAGTCAGTCAGTGCACGAAATTCAGCACATAAGGCATCAGTTAAGTCGTAAAAATGAATGTTGAAATCAACCAAAACGAGGAAAGATCGATTCTGGTACACAGAATTGAAATGAGATCAGAAAAATCTGCAATCGAGGAGTGTTGTGTACCTGGTGGGCGATAGATTACTGCCACCATTGGCAGCTTCTTGTCGGAGGTACTTTTAACGAGTGATTCGCCTCAGCTAAGTCAAAAGACCGGCAGCTGTGCTCTCTGCCTCTTCGGTCCAGTCCACACCAACGCACGGTGACAGACAAGCCTACATAAGGAAGCGAATATTCTTTAACAGTGCTCAACGTCAGCAATCCAGCCACAACTAACGGACAGTGGATTAGCAAGACGAGCTGCAATGCATTCGATGATTTTACTTACTATTCTATTGTGTATCACTTTGCAGCAAATGTAAAGCGCCTAGAAAGAGATTAAGTTCTCTGAGGGCGCTTTATCAAGTGCAATATTATTATTATTATTATTATGAAGCCACATCGGCTAAATGAGCCGATTCCATTTAACCCACGAGGGTACGTGCCTGCTGTGTGCCCGCATAGGCACACACGTTTTAAATATCCATTCTGCTTCTACGAATAGTGACTACTAAGGGAAAACAAAATGAACATTTCTGGCTATGCTTAGTAGCGAACCGGTGCACGTTGAGGCCTGCATATGCTAGGCGGCATACTCAATCTCCAAACATAAGTTTCAAGCCACAACCTGATATTGGGAGACAGGCTGGTGAAAGGAAGCACCAATCGAAGCCAGTGGCAGCTCCAAGAGCAAATATAACAACATCTGCAATGCAAGTCCAAACATAGGAGGCAGTAAAATAATTCTTATGCCACAACAATGTGAATCGGGTAAGCTATGGATTTCGAGTATGTATTGACTAATGCCCACAACTTTAAGTTTGCCAGACAAGATTAGCAGTTGGGGGAATGACCAACAGTAAGGAGTGATGCCCCCTACACAACGCTACTTATTTCTCCAAACAGCACATTTATTGATATTTCTCGAAAACCAATGGAATGATCGGCATGCACTTGGCTCAAAAACAACAAGGGTAACATGACCTATCGTTTGATTAACAATAGCTGTCGTGTTGACCTTTTGATGACCCGTAAAAGTCAAGGTCACATTGCTGCACTCAAGCTTAGCCAAACATGACTACGTCATTAAATCGACATATTCAATACCAGCCATTCTACAAATATGACAAACCCATCAAAATATGCAGGACACTTGGCTTCATACTACCCACTTTGAAAATAACTATATATGTAAAAGAATTGTGCTATGTCACGTGTTAGCTGTCGTCACAGTTCAAAGACATTTTGTGACAGGCACAGCTTTTGCATACTGACACATGATACCGAGATGAGCAGTAGGCACTGCGAAGGCTGGTAAGCCCAAATTGTATTTCAAATTTCAAGTCGATTGGCCAAGTTTTGGCAAAGCTGCAGAACTGTTGAGGCACACAGTACCACTAATGGACAAACACTAAGAGAACTGAACTGAGAAAACTGAGAAAATGAACTGAGAAAAGAGAAGTGAAGCTGTAAATGCATGTAAGTGATGACAAAGAAGCCTGTGTTACTCGGTTAATTGGAAAGAAGCACCCTGCTCAGCGGATGTACGAGTCCTTTCTTGGAAGGGGTGTCTTTAAATCAACGTCAGGCGACATCGTGCCTGCTTTCTGCCCTAGCATGACACTCAGTTTCTGATCAATGTAAGTCAACCATGCATGCAAATAAGCTGGAATGATATGCAAGTAAATCCAATCGTACATTCCAAATTTCAAGCAATCATATATCTATTTTAGGATAAAATATAAGCAATTTAGCAAGTTGGCATTTGACCAGATCGTTCAGCAGAAAAACTAAAAAACCCTATCTATAAGGATATGTATCTCCGTCTGTAACTCCATAAAGTCATAAAGACCATGTGGGTGTTACGCAGGAGAGTTTTGTATAGCCCACACACAGCCTAAGCGGCTTTCGGTACACATTCGGTAGCCAACAGACTTCGTCTTACGCAACAAAGACAAAGTGGGAAGCATAGCAGAGTCAGCAGAGCAGTTAAGGTAGTGAGTAGCATAGAAGTAGCAGCTTAGGACCGCTGAAAAGGATGTGCCATAGTCGGCAGTAGGAGAGTAGTTGTCGTTGCAATATGACAGCACTATCAAACTCTATGCATCTCACAAAATATTAAAACGATATCAATGCAGGCAGGTCAGTAAAAGGTCAACCTCGCAAGGCCCTTATATTACATTAGCAAAACATATCGACGATAGCTCCCATAACGTGGGCTATCAAACCAAGCTACACCGGCCATCTGACCTCCGTTCATCAATACAAATCTTAACCTATAAAAAGCAAAAATCAGAAATATCAATCATCTCAATTTCCCTTAAATAGAATTGAATCAACATTTGCAGACTGACTCCAGTGAATGACTCAGTAGCTCCACGGTTGTCCGGATGACGCCATAAAGGCAGTAATCAGTGATACCTGGTCAGCGAAGAGGGCTACAGCAGCTGGCAGGGCTCATTTGACGTTCATATGACAGGTGAGCAGAGGCACAATATGCTGCACTCACGTTTACAAAACAAGTGCCCAATCTGTGCTGCCATCATTGCACACAGCACTAACATTCGACCTCCACACGTGGAAAGCTTGCAGTCTAGCCGGATTCACCAAGCTTAATGTAACAAGCAGATGCTTCACACGGATAATCTCGGCTCCAGCAGTGACACTGTTGATGTTACAGCTGCCTCGAACCCTGGCAAACCCAGATCGGCTGACTCACCCCTTCATTAACCTCAGGTGTTGCAGGAGCACTTTGGCCCGTGCCGCCAGCTTCTTTGCTGGCTGCTACTGCTCTTGAAATTTGCTTCTGACTTGGGCTTGAACGCTTGCGGTCTCTGCTGCTTTTGCTGCGTCCAGGATCGCTAGAGCTCTTCGGGATTGAAACGATGGAGGCATCACAGCAGAAGTATTCGCGGCAGCTAATCTCGCCACTCGAACGAGGCAGACGAACCCGGCAAGACAAACGCGGCAGACAAACGCAGCACACAAACGCTGCAAAGTGTCTGCATGGGAAGTTTTACAGGGTGGCTGCCCTCTGGTGCAGAAGATTGCCAATCAAACGCTAACGGTGCTGCTGCTGCCACTAGCAGGGACGGCAAGACCAATGTTCGGCAACTATGGACATGTGAGCTCGGCCTGGGATGACAACACATCATGTCAACTACCAATTCGGAATCTGACAGACACAGCCGGAAAGGGAAGGCAACGTAGCCAAGCTACAGAGGGGATGAGGGGAGGACGACCAAACGAAATATTGAAATATGACAGCAAATTAGAAGCAAAAATAAAAAAGAACAGAAGTGACAAAGCAAACTCGGTGGTGAGGATAAAGCACAAGAGAAGACGAGAAAAAAGCAGCAGAAACCCCATAAGCAGCAGGGGCAGCATGGCACCAAATGCAGCTCAGCACCAACCTGAGCAGACTTTGGCCCAACTTGGTTGGCCGAGGATGAAGGCAGTGCCTGCTTCTCTTGAAGCTGCCTGCTGCGCAATCCCTGCTGAACGATAGGATAGGACGTCATATCACAGGGTACCTGGCTTGCACTGCAGAAGCAAACCCAGACCAGCGAAAGCTTGGCAAAAACTCCTTTCTTAAGAAGGCATCATGTTGTCAGTGCACACAGTCTGCCACCATCGAGACCATGCAACTGGTGAAGAAGCCGGCAACGGTTGCAATCAGCAAGAAACGGTGAAGCACCAGCTGCATATGCTGCTGTTTTTGCTGCGCTAAACACGAGCCTCTTTGACCAGTCCAATGACAGCCAATGATAGAATGATTTGACCAGTCCAATGATAGAATACGCCACACAAAATCGAAAGCTGCAAAAAGGGTGGGTGGCTCGATCTTGAAAAGGCAGCCGAGATATGCCTGTGACTGTGCAGTAGCACTAGCAATAAAAACACGTAAAGCACAACCCTGCTCGCCTGTCACCAAGGGCTGCAATTGATTGAGAAACAACAAAGCGAACCTCTTCAGCAGCTTGCAGTTTTGCCGACGTCTGGACGAGCTGCTGCTCCACCTGCAGTCGAATGGCCTTCTCGTGCCTAGCAGTCGCTTCGGCCTGCTGCCGAAGGGCCTGCTCAGCTTCTGCTTTCCTCTCCGATGCACAAACAGCATCGTACTCGACCTAAGGAAAAAAACCGACAGCAAATCAGAGAGAAACGAGACAGGTCAGACAAAGCTCTCGACTAACTATTCATGAGCAAGGGCAAGTCATGATCTGATGCCCAGGTATCTAAGTGTTCTGATTCGTCTACCTTGACTGTCACAAATACTATGTCACCACATTTCTGTCTGTACTACAGTATAGTGGTTTCTCTCAAGCCTTCTATGGAGCCTCTCAAGTACTGGGCACCTCAACCTAATGTATACTCTCCCCTTTCTCGGTGTAGTCACCAAAGAACGATCCCGACTTGTATTTCTATGCAGATGGCATACAGCTGTACCTCTGCCTCACTCATCCCTCCAGCAGGTCCTGCTTTCTTCTCTCACTCCCTCTCCCACTCTCATAGCTATCTATATTTCTATCAAACGTCTATTCCCTATTTACAATCGTCCCTATCTATCTATCTATCTACTTAGCTATGCGTACATCTATTCTCCTATGCATATAGTAATTAGCAATCTTTAACTACTCTATCGAATCAGCTGCACATCTACTTATTTGGCTTTGTATCTAGCTGGCGTTTCTATAATCTATCTACCTACCGAACTACCTGTCTAATTACCTATCCATCTACCTAGTTCTCTCTCTGCCTCAGCTTTAATCATTCAGCACATGTAGCTCATGCAAGAAGAAGATAAAAGCACAACGAATACTCGGCACGTGGGCGAAACACATCAACCCACATGTAGCTGCTACTGTTGCACTTTGACTCGCCTGCAGCTGATGCTGAAGCAGCTGTCTTGTCGACTCAAGCCTCTGCATTCGTTACAACTTAATAAACTAATGCTAAAGGTAAACCATGCAAACAACCAGTGTTTGGTCCTGAACCAGCTACTGCAGCTGAGGTCACAAGGTTCTGCTTAATGCTGCTGTAGGCATTGCCTCACAGAAGCAGCTTCCACCATGCAGCCAGCAGCTTCAACCTTCACCAAGCTTCAGCCATGACATCAGAGGTCGTCCAGTCATCCGACCTGCATCCGACCCACCGGAGGTGCACCAACTGCCATGCATGGCAAATCAAAATCTACAGGTGCCACTGCCTAGCGGCCCGAAGTGGCAGCAGCAGTAAAACCATGAGCTACTCGGTAGCAGTTAAGGGGAACCGACGAGATGTAAACGTTTTCTGCTCGAACAATTAAGAAAGGGTGCCATGCATTCAGCAGGCAATGCCAACTGCACTGCTTCTTACCTGTATAGAGTGCGCCAAAACTCTGTTCCAGGCATGTAGAACGTTGGCCTATAAAAGCACACCAGAGCTCGATCAGCAAGGCCAGGATGGATAGAAAAGAGCTCAAGAAAGATGAGAGTTATGAATATCAAGTAGTATTATATGCCGAGCGACAGACTGAAGATGCTCTGGAGTGCAAGGTAGGCAGGCAGTGCAATCGTCTGTGGCTGCGATTTAAATTAAATGATGCAAAGTCATTGCATGTAATGACAGAAGTCGGAACCAAGCTCTTGACTTCAGGCGAACAGCAACACAAGGTCCGATCGCCAAAGATTTCAATTTATTTCCAGGGAAGGCCAGACATCCACGAGCAGAAGAGCCCGGCAGTGAAGGACTGAGGTTGTGGCTTTAAGAACAATGCATGCGGCAATGAAGACAAGGCTAGGATAGGGTCAGAAAATACCGAACGAACGAAACACTCAAGCAAAGGCAAGATAACATTTGAATGGTACTTAGCATAACATGCAATATGACAGGCCTCTTACTTTGGATTGCAGCTCCAGCAGGTATTGATTTCCATCAGACATGGCGGATTCTACAGCAAACATTATGTCATGCAGCTGTAACACAAATGCTGAGGAGCCTCTGAGCTAGACAACAAGTAAACGATCAGTGTGATTCTATTAGTCAATCAGCTGAGCTTTGTAGGATGCGGGTGAAGCACTTACACACCTCGTTTGGACTATCATATACACAGATGCCAGCTTGAAAAACTCGTAGGATACCAGGCAGGCCAAGACCAGCTACAATTTGAATTCTCCACATCTTTAAGAGTAAAATGAATCAAGTTGCACCCATCCCAGCGGACGACTACAAACAAGATAGAAAAAGTAGCTATAGAGGAAGAAAGAGCTGCCTAAATAAGTGCTGCAAGGCCCCGATGGACTCTAAAAACCTTACCGCCGGCTGAGAAGACCTCAGGAGCGAACTTTACAAAATATTTCCTTTGGAGTCTAAAAGTCGTAAAGTGTCTAGACCGAGACTAAGTTCTCTGAGGAGGCTATACAATATTATTATTATTATCATTACGTATGTTTCCATTGAAGCAGGCGCATAACTTTTGGTGACCCCCCCCCATATTACTGCAAGTGCAGGGTTTTCCAGCGGCTTGTTCTAAGTACCTTATCCGAGAGCCGTGTCCTCCCACCGTTCGACAAATACAGGGTCCCGAATTACGCCAGATGCTTCTGGTCAGCTAATTAAAGCAAGTCTAGGTATTACTTACAATAAAAAGAACACAAAACTTCGGCACTGAAATTAAACCTCGAGTAGGCCGGAGAGACAGGCCACAACAGCCGGATAGACAAACCGCAGCTATTATGAGATTGCCGACGGAACGACAGGCACACTCACGTGCACCAAGCCGAACCGAACACTTCATAAACAAATTTCATTCTCGAGGACAAGCTATAAATAATCTACGATTTTATCTCTGAAAACCAAGTACACAGCAGCCTAAGCATTTTGCACCGACTAACGGCCAAAGGTGGAATTATCTCTGCACATGCGATCCGGAACAGCAAAGGTAAGCTGCACTGCTCGTTCAAACAAACATTAAAGGGAATATAGCTTGGTCTACGTGGCAAAATTAATAAATCCAAATGTGTGTAACATTATTGATAATAATTGCGGTCGTTAGTATATCCACATAGGAAAACTACATCTCTATAAAGGCTCATTTAATAGTGAGCCTTAGCTAAAAACGTTCTGATTGACAGTGCTGCTTCTGATGCAACTGCTTATGTAAACATGTGCTGAAACAAGTTAAACCTGTATTCACAGGTTATGACAACAATCCGAGTCGATTCAAGACTTCACTCGTGTGACATTTTAAGGCTTTAAGCTTCAGAGTACGAGATTTCACAGACCACTGAATTGAAACCGGAAGCAACAACCCCACCGAAAACAACCATGGCTTTATAAGGCTAATGAAACGATGGGAAAGCTCTGTTGACATTTCTTTAACAAAGAATTTGTTCCTTTACAACATAAGTAAAGTGCCATAAAGAGATCTGGTTCTATTGGGGTGCAATAAAAAGTCTTATTGCTATTATAGCTAGCTAGCATAACGAACTGAGCAAAGAACTTACGGTTTAAATCGTCGGAATCTGCTGACGAAGCTGATAAACCGAGCTGATAAACCGATTCCAGATATTCGATCCGAGCTATTGGTGAATTTCCTTAAAAGTAAATGACAACAAAACCAAACTCTACTCGTAGGACATCCCTAGAGATCGGCTGGACTGAGAGACTCAACATCTAGTCGATGCCTTCAATATTTGCTCTAAATGTAGGCATCGTCTTTAATAACAGCTTAAATTTTGACATTTGCTATAAGAAAACTACTGCTCTTGCTAGCCACCACGTGAGATCCCTGTCTAAAAGTAGGCACTACCTATCACGATAGCTTGCCCAAGCTTGGTCACAGGTCGGGCTTGTGCTAAATTGATGCTATTCCATTTTGGCTGGGCTACCAAAGAAAAACAATGTGAAGACCATTGGCGACAGAAGCTTTACCTCTTCAGGGCGTAGACTGTGGAACTTGCTTCCACAATTCTTACGCCAGCTAGTCTCGCTGCCGAATATGGCTCATAATTTTCAGCAGGCCTATGCTGCTACTTCCATGCTACTCACTACCTATACTGCTCTCCTGACTCTGCTATGTTCCCACTTTCTCTTTGTTGCATGAGACGAAGTCTGTTGGCTACCGAATGCTTACCGAAAGTCGCATAGGCTGTGAGTGCGATATACAAAACTCTCCTGCATAAGATCCAAATAGCCTTAAAGGCTTTGTGTGGAGTTACAGACGGAGATACATTACATTACAGTACCCCTCTTAGCGTAAAGGAAAGATGCTCACACTTCACGACCTAGATCTCGGGTTAGAGTTCAAGAGCAGGCTACTTTTTATTTCTATTTTATTTTTATTTACTATTACATCGCCCAGAGCAATGAGGGGGCATTTTCTGCTAAGGCTCATCTGCCTCTTTTTAAATCAGGCTGTTGAGTCGACCGACCGACTTTACTTTCAGCCCATACGTTAAGTGCTACGTCGTGACACAGCAAGCCCAAATGACGTGACATTTCCCATCATCATGACCGGCTTGCATGGATAATACAAGCTTGCCGTCACTGACTATTTCGCATGATATCAGTTTCCCTTTATTTAGCCTGACACCATTTTGCATCACTTGCTGAATGTAAGTTACGAGCCATGCAAATGGCAGCCATTAATGACTTCTTTACTAGGCCTGCCCAGCTGCAGCTGCTTTTGGGAAGTACTCAATCTGCCATGCCGGTTTGGCACAGCGATTAATGTGCTGACTGAAGTCGAGGTGCACGTATTTCATGGCCAAGGTCGTGAACTCGAACCCATGGCATATGTCAAGCGCCTGAATAGAGATTCAGTTCTCGTAGGGCACTATACAAAAAACTTACATTATTATTACATTATCTCAGGCATACTTAAGTGGCAGGCCTTAGGAGACAGATGTTTGAGCGAGTCTTGAAGGCTTCCGAAGAGCTCGACTGGCTCGAACAGCAAAGCAATAAAAAAATGAATGGCTCTGCACCGTCCAAAGGTCACAGACCAGAACGACTAGTAATATGGAGTCTACACAGCAATAAAAAAAAAGCCACGACCATTTACATAACTGCTAGATTTACGGTGAGAATGAGCAGGCCAGTGTGAGAGTAAGAAAAATTGTATCGGAGGCAGCCGATGACAGCTGAAAAGAAAGTTGGGAAAACTGAATGGCAAGACAAACTGAATTCAAGGTGCCTAGGACTGGTTGGCAGTGAGCCCCGAGATCCGGCGCTAAAATATATGCACGAGACGTACACATGCACTTCTGTGACACCACCGGAGCCACAGTGCTGAAACTAACAATAGCAGGCAGGGGCACGAGCACACAGTTAAATCACAGGCCAACACTCAACAGGCGTGCAGGTCATGCGAAAACCTAGCATGAATTTAATTGTGCTTACGTTCGATGCCATAACGAGTCTTCTCATATGCCTGGATGCAGTCATTGCAGGCGATAGCCTTTCACGAGTGGCAGTCACAAGACTGGCTCACATAACTTAGTCACAAGACTGTCACGAAGTATTTCCAGAGCTGGGTCAGCGCACTTCTGTAGACCATGAAACGAGTTTACGTTCACATAGAACAATCACCTCCAACGAGTAAGCAGAAGAGAAACTAAACCGTCAAGTTCAAACAATACAGCACCAGTAGGGGGCCGTTTGTGTTACCAGAACGACAAGTGGTAACTACAATAGCTAACAGTCACGTGGACACACTTCTGATGATTCTACAGAGGGGGAGGCCATCTCTCCACAGTGTTACTGAGCAAGCATTGCTTCCGTAAAGATGCCGGCAAGCGACAGCTACAGCAAGCCCATGCAGCTACAGACCTGCCATCAAATTAATGCAAACTTGCAAGGCATGACGTATCTCTCCATCCATTACTCTACAAAGCAACAAGTATTAAGTGGGTAGGCGTTAAGCTATACAGTGTTCTGTAGCATGCTCAAAAGCTAAGCAGCTTTCACAGCTGGCCCAATGGTTCAGGTGCTGGCCCGACTGAAGCCAGGGTAAACGTTTTTAATGACTGAGGTCGTGAGCTCGAGCCCTACTGCATCAATGAAGCGCCTAAATTGAGAACCAGTTCTCTTAGAGTGCTATACAAATGAATTAGTTAAGGGTAGAGACAGAGCAAAGGAGTGTTGTCGGCTATAAAAGCAAACTCTTGTTGTCGTAATTATTATTATTATTATCACCGACTGCTTGGCTTCGACGAATGGAACTGCAGGACTTTCATGCAGATTTTATCAGTGGAGCTACAGCAGCTGCCGGGGAGAGTGAACAACTGCATCGCAGGGCATGCAACAGGCACGTAGGCAGTGGCATCGAGCTCAATGGTGGGAATCTCAGCAGGCAGCTGGCCAGGCGACCTTGTCGACCTCTCCGGAATGTCACATCCCGAATACTTTTCTTTTATGCTTCTTCAGCACAAAAGCAAACTTGCGGGTGTCGGCAGCGTAGCTCAATAGAGAAATCGCAGAGGCGAGAGTGGATAGGAGGGAGACAGAGAGAATGAGAAATCTGGAACCAGAGAGAGAGCCAAACAAATTGCCAAAATAAATCCAAGCAAAACATCTGCAAAAAAGCAGTGCGCAAAGCTAGCGGCAGAGATCACAGTGGCTATCAACCACTATCCAAGTTGCAGCATAGCTAGCAAAAAGCGCTAGCTTGCAGCACCAACCGGGCGCAATATTTCGGCCTCTGCCGGACGGCCTGGGTTCGCTGACCTTCCCGGCGCTCGCTGGGCTTAGTTGTCACTCACCTACAGGAGCAGTCTGCCAGCGTCTTGGAAAACATCGAACGACCACCAATCCAAGAGCCTTGTGGACCGGATGTATGCTGGTCTGCTTCGGGTCCTGCATCGCAGTAACGACTTTGCGGCGCTCTAGAGAGAGCGCTAGCGACCTGCGATGGCTGAGGCCGCCGGGCACCGCTAACAAAGAAACAGCGACTCCGTTTATGGCTATTTCAATGCAGGCAGGATTGGCTGCTTTGGCAGCAAGCTTGACAACATTTTTCCAAAGCTTCTGAAAAACGCTGCCTCTCCTACAGCCGGCCGTAGAGAACTCTCCAATCATCATTCGGACTTTGCTGCGAAGCAAGGTGATAGTACCTCATTTGCTATTCCGAGCGCCTGCACACACCATGTTACCACGACAGTATGTAGCTGTGCAGCTGCCCTGCAACAGCAGTTAATCAGTCGTCCAGCCGCACCAGCAGCTGCTGCTGCAGTCCTGTGGCTTGCAGCTGAGGCTGTGGGTGGCTACTGTGATCCCGAGGTAGGCACAGTGGCTACCTGAGTGCCTGGGCTAATTGATCGGGCTGAAAATGACTGATGGTCTGGACAGTGAGAAACTAGAGTAAGACACAATGGACTGACAAGGGATTACTTGTGACCTGTACACTACCCCCCCCCCACCTCCCACCGGCTGCCACAAAAAAAGCAGACTGCTTATCTGTCTGGCACCAGCTTGCATTCATGCAAGCTGCTCTACGACAGCTGCGAACCCACCCAGCAACATCAAATGCTGTCGTGTGCCTCTCAATGCCGACATCAAGCTATGTGCACACGGCCAAGCTCTCACGTATTCCGTCGGGTCATAGGCAACGACAACTACTCTCCTGCTGCCGACCATGGCTCATTCTTTTCAGCGGTCGTGAGCTGCTACTTCCATGCTACTCACTACCTCAACTGCTCTCCTAACTCTGCTATGCTTCCCACTTTCTCTTTGTTGCATGAGACGAAGTTTGTTGGCTACCGAATGCGTAAGGAAAGTCGCATAGGCTGTGAGTGCGCTACACAAAACTCTCCTGCGTAACGCCAACGTGGTCTTTATGACTTTGTGAAGTTACAGAGATACATTACTGACGTCTGCCAACAAAGCACCAATAGTTGGCAACGCTTGGCTGCCATTGCTCGTTAGACCGAGCCTTGCATCGATTGCAGTGCCTGTCTGACCGATTGCTGCTACGATCACCTGCGTCCCACACTGCGGCCCATGCAAAGCCACATTCACAAGCAAGCATACACTGCATAGTCTCAAGCAAGGATTATATTATAATACTGATAACAATAACAATAATGCATTTTTGTAGTGCCGTCAGAGAACTCATTCTCTTTATGGGCACTGTACATGTGCTGTAAAGGCAGCATGATCCTATAGTTAAGTCTTCTAGAACTTTCCATGCCATGCCACGAAATGCCTGCAGATGTTAAACAACACTTGGCTTGTCTGGGTTAAGAGACTCAGCTTCCAATCACACCATTTCCCTAGTACGTGGCATCGACTGGCTGGCTGCTTTGGCTAGAATGAGGTGTTTGCTGTGAACGGCTACTCGAGGAATAGAGCTTTAGCAACAAACAATAAACCACAACGGTTCACAGAAAAAGACAAACTAATCACTCGCCAAACAACACACCTTCTAGTACGGCACAGTTAGCTCGGAAGTAAAGTACTCTTAAAGCACACCCAGCACTTAGTGACAGCACACTTAGCACTCAGCTACAGCCACTGCCTCGTGGTGGTTATGAGCTTTTTGACTAAATTGAATTCGAGGCGAAACCAGTCGCTTGCGTTCGATTAGCAGTTCCTGATAATAATTATAATAATAATAACCCACTTGCATTGCACCTTCTGACAACTGAACCTCGTTGTAGGCACTTTACTGATGCAGTATTATAAGCATTATCAAATGACTGGTGGTAACATCCGAAAGCAGCAGGCACATTGTAAGCACTTACATGTTCACGAGAGACGAATAACATAGGCCCACCAAATGCTGTCACAAACACGAGCATTTTAAATGCGGTCATGTCAGAGGAAGTTGGGACGTGCGTTGCTAGTAAGTTCCTGGCTTTGGGAGCACAGGAATTAAAGGCTTGGTCTCCGGTGGTTTTGAGGTTGGTACTAGTTATGGTTCAAGCTTTTTATTGAGAACGTTGTACGATTCTTCACCTGACAGGGGAGCAGTTCTGATGGGTCGGCTGCAGCAAGAGAATGAAGGGACCTCAACGTAAGTGATAGAACCTTGAAGTCGGTGAGCTGCCTAATTGAGAGCCAGTGCAGGGCGGCTAGAAGTGGTTCGGTGTAACAACTGCGAAGCTTCCGACCGACGAGTCTAGCTGCCGAGTTTAGCACCAACTGAAAGCGCCCGATTGAACGTCGCGGTAGATGAGCAAGCAGTGAATTTCAGAAGTCGGAACATCATAAATATATGGACCAATGTCGATGTAGCATCCCTGTCTTAGCAAAGGCCAAATTTTACCAATGTTTTACAGTTTAAAGTGGGCAGAATTGGCTATGCACTTGATGTGGTCGTCTAACGAAAGGTCACTTTGTAACAGGACGCCCAGATTAAGTGCCCGTTCAACTGGGGATCGCCGGAAGAGCCGAATTTGAGCGTTAGGTTTTTCAATTTTTTACACACATTTTATCGCAAGAGGTACCACTTCTTTCCATCTTAGAAAAACTAAGAAGCCATTCTCATACGCAGTGGCCGGCGACAGTTGATTCCAAACAGCGATGGCATTACTTCACTAAATCATGCAGGTGGACATATTTAGTACAGGCCAAAGATAAACATAACAAAAGCTTTGAACCTTGACCAGAGCTGACGTTCGGACGAACACAAACGCACGTGGCGACTCAAAATTGCAATCGACCCGAACAAATGATTAATACGTTGCGCCGCCCTCGCTCACCGGCACGATGAAGCAGCGAGAACATGCGGCCGGCCCTACCAGCAGCTATTCGGCCGCGCAGGTTCGTCTGCTGCGACGGCACGTGATCTTCGATGCTGCTATTAACTCTAGCAGAGCCGTAAACCACTTTCCGCTGTTGGGAAATGCGACTGTGTGTCCGAGATTAAGGACGCATTTAGTTAGACTCTGTTAAGACTACGAGCAAAGCGACTACCGCGAGCCGAATAGCCCGGCAGGCAAACCGCCGGAAGCAAGAACGACGCAAGCCAATTTCCGGTCGCGCGGCACACCTCTCGCTCGCTCGTTTGCTGTACTCTATATACTATATACTCTATATACTATATCTGTATACTTAATGCTATACTCATTTTACGGTGGAAATTTGTAAGCATCTGCTCGAAACTGGAGGATAATCTTCTCGCAGTAGCGGAAGAATATGGAGTTAACGACTATACTGGCAATTTAAGCATTTCGCCAGTATTTATAATCATAGTAATCGTGGTTGTAGCGGGTTTCAGCCGGTTGGAATTTCAAGTAATCTCGCCGTTAGAACGTGCCGATTGAATTTGCCGGAAGTGATATCGCAAAACCACTTATCAGGCTGCGTAAAATAATTCTCTCCACGCATGTGGTGGCTTGGTAGAGTGAGTTTATAATAATAATAACAATAATAATATTGCACTTGATCAAGCGCCCTCAGAGAACTTGATCTCTTTCCAGGCGCTTTACATTTGCTGCAAAGGGAAATGCAATTGAATGGTAAGTAAAATCATGCTTGAATAACAAATAAAAAGAATAATATAGTTTGGGCTGACATGCACTGGGTCAGCATGCAAATGTTGTTAGTGGCAGCATGCACGGTGTCCGCACGCAAAAGCACATGAATGACGAATCACAGGGACCCACTGAATGCTGTCCTAAATAGGTGTTTTTAAGTTCTTTTGAAATGTGGTCAGGTCAGGGGATGCTCTGACGCAGGTCGGGAGGGAGTTCCAGGCTTTGGGAGCATACGAACTAAATGCAAGGTCTCCAAAGGATTTAAGGTTTGTACGAGGTATTTCTAGACTGTTGGATTCCGAAAAGCGGGTGGTACGATGCTTGGCCTGATGGGTTGTATATCTGAGAGATAGGCTGGAGCCATAGAATGAAGAGACCTAAAAGGGAGCGACAAAACCTTGAAGTCAATCCGTTGCTTGACTGGTAGCCAGTGCAGGTCGGCGAGAAGTGGAGTAATGTGGCAGCTGCGACGCTCACGACAGACAAGCCTAGCTGCAGAGTTTTGCACCGGCTGCAATAGCCTGATCGCGAATGCTGGTAGGCCAGTAAGCAGTGAGTTGCAGAAGTCGAGACGGGATGTCACGAATGCATGGACCAACTTAAACGTGGTATCCTTATCTAAACAAGCCCGAATTTTAGCATTGTTATGAAGTTGAAAATAGGCAGATTTAACTGTGGAGCAGATATGGTCGTCTAACGAGAGGTCGCTTCGGAATATGACACCTAGATTTCGAGCTGATTTGACAGATATGGTGACAGAGGCCTTTGATTTAGGCGACTGCCTTTTCACGTTGGAATACTGGTTGGCTGTTTGATGTGCATTTATGTCCGGATCATCACCCGAGGTCGCGGGTTTGATTCCTGCAGTGGGCGATCCTGTATCGCCACTGCAAGCGGTGGCGACAGCCGTAAAGGCTCTTCTGTCACTATACAAAAAGAGGCCGTTCAATCAGCTAAAAGTAATTTATGTTATTTTTTATTCAGCTGTGAGTTCGCTATACGAAACTCCTGCGTAACAACCTATATAGCCTTTGTGGCTTTCTGGAGTTTCAGACGTAGTTGCACTACATTACAAAAACATATGCCTTGTACGTTGCTTGTACATATGCTGTCCGGCATACTGAACGACTGACTAACTGTATGCAAAGGAGGTACGACCACAGTTGCCAGGAGATGGTAGCGAGTAGAATGATAATTTGCAGCTGCCGTCGCTGGTGCTAAGGTGTTCGTATCTCTTCCTCCAGCGTGAGTGCTACTTTTGTTCACGTTCCAAAATCCCTACGGGGTATCTACTGAGAATCGATCTGCAGCTGAAGGCACTGTCCTGCATCCAGCCAAGCGTAATGCTGACGCCATTCAACGTCCAAAGAGCCGAGGATTCAGAGGACACGTTGAAGGGCCGGCATGCTGCTGCCGATGCAGCTGTCGGCGATAGCTATGTCGGCGATAGCTATACTTGATGGCTCAAAGTGTTTTCTATCGTGCTTTTGCATGCTGGTGTAAACATGACACGATAACCGTTGGCTATTACTTCTCTTGCAGCAAGTAGCAGGGTGCCTGGTTAGCGATTACTTTCCGGATGGGCACAATAAAAATAACTTATTTTTATTTTCGCTTGTGCAGCAGCAATTAAGGAATGAGTCGAAGTTTTGCAGCGCTGCGCCTGCATTTCCTGGCGCCGGCGGCAGCACTGCATTTAGCCTTTGGGGAGTGCTGTGGCCCTCACTGCTGCCTCCAGCAAACGCAGCCTCTGACCGTGGTCACATGGATGGCTATGAGCCACTTGTAGAGCTCTGCTGCGAGCGTTGTGCCACCTCTGCAGGCCGAACTCTGAAAATACGAGGCATGCACCTAATTTCATTCAGGTGCAAGCCGCCGTCCCATTGCTGCAATAACCAACCCGTGGTAGGGCAGTAGTGAAAGCAAATATGACCTGACAGCCACCTCACCTGATAGCACCAGCAGCTGCCTTTGCTATTGTGACTCCGTGTGACGGAAGAAGCTGCCGCTGGCGTCACCAGCAGCAGATTCCAACACCCATCTGCGCTTCAGCTTTCTGGCTCCTAGCCTCCATGCCTCCGGCTTGGATAGACTCTGCAGCATGCACGAGCTAGTCTCAGCAGACTCAAAAGAGTGACTGCAACCTCACCCACTCAAGACAGCATATGCACGATATCCACCTTTTTGGCTTCTGCATCTACCGCCACCAGATCGACGCTGCTACTGTTGCTGCTATGGCTGCCACTGCTGGCACTGGGGCAACTGCAGGCCAAGGCAGCAGGACTGGTACGAACCGAAGGCAGCCTCTTCACTTCACTAATTATAATAATGATACTAATAATGCATGTGCATAACACCCTCTGAAAACTGAATCTTTCTAGGCACTTTACAACTCCATAGAACGCAACTACCAAATTTTTGGTAGTCAGATTTTAGTGGACTTTACCCAAGTCTGCCCTCAAGCTTGGGATTAATAGACCTAGCTAGTTCCATGTCTGTGGTAAACCATAGGCCGTCTGGGCAAGGGCGCTTATTAGGCTTAGCCGGAGGTGAAAACTCGATAAGCCTCTCAGCAATGGAGGTTTGAGCAGCAACTGCAAAGAAGATATTGTTTCTCTGACTGCATCAATGTCACGGTTCTTGTTGTTTTGTGATTCACGAGTGATTTTGGATGCAGAGGAGGACACATTGTCGAATGAATGGAATCGCCATATGATCAGATGAGCAAGATTCCGTACTAATAGAAGGTGGCAGCACACACAAGGGAGAGAATATTTGATCGAGTGTGTGACCCGTGTTGTAAGCCAAACCAAGCACATTTGCCACATGAGAAAAAGAGTCAGTCAGTGCACGAAATTCAGCACATAAGGCATCAGTTAAGTCGTAAAAATGAATGTTGAAATCAACCAAAACGAGGAAAGATCAATTCTGGTACACAGAATTGAAATGAGATCAGAGAAATCTGTAATCAAGGAGTGTTGTGTACCTAGTGGGCGATAGATTACTGCCACCATTGGCAGCTTCTTGTCGGAGGTACTTTTAACGAGTGATTCGCCTCATTAAGTGCTAAGTCAAAAGACCGGCAGCTGTGCTCTCTGCCTCTTCGGTCCAGTCCACACCAACGCACGGTGACAGACAAGCCTACATAAGGAAGCGAATATTTTTTAACAGTACTCAACGTCAGCAATCCAACCACAACTAACGGACAATGGATTAGCAAGACGAGCTGCAATGCATTCGATAATGAAGCCACATCGGCTAAATGAGCCGACTCCAATTAACCCACGAGGGTACGTGCCTGCTGTGTGCCCGCATACACGTTGTAAGGCACACACGTTGTAGGCACACACGTTGTAAATATCCATTCTACTTCTACGAATAGTAACTACTAAGGGAAAACAAAATGAACATTTCTGGCTATGCTTAGTAGCGAACCGGTGCACGTTGAGGCCTGCATATGCTAGGCGGCATACTCAATCTCCAAACATAAGTTTCAAGCCACAACCTGATATTTGGAGACAGGCTGGTGAAAGAAAGCACCAATCGAAGCCAGTGGCAGCTGCAAGAGCAAATATAACGACATCTGCAATGCAAGTCTAAACATAGGAGGCAGTAAAATAATTCTTATGCCACAACAATGTGAATCGGGTAAGCTATGGATTTCGAGTATGTATTGACTAATGCCCACAACTTTAAGTTTGCCAGACAAGATTAGCAGTTGGGGGAATGTCCAACAGTAAGGAGTGATGCCCCCTAGACAACACAACTTATTTCCCAAACAGCACATTTATTGATATTTCTCGAAAACCAATGGAATGATCGGCATGCACTTGGCTCAAAAAACAACAAGGGTAACATGACCTATCGTTTGATTAACAATAGCTGTCGTGTTGACCTTTTGATGACCCGTAAAAGTCAAGGTCACGTTGCTGCACTCAAGCTTAGCCAAACATGGCTACGTCATTAAATCGACATATTCAATACCAGTCATTCTACAAATATGACAAACCCATCAAAATATGCAGGACACTTGGCTTCATACTCCCCACTTTGAAAATAACTATATATGTAAAAGAATTGTGCTATGTCACGTGTTAGCTGTCGTAACAGTTCAAAGGCATTTTGTGACAGGCACAGCTTTTGCATACTGACACATGATACGGAGATGAGCAGTAGGCAGTGCGAAGGCTGGTAAGCCCAAATTGTATTTCAAATTTCAAGTCAATCATACAGTTTTGGCAAAGCTGCAGAACTGATGAGGCACACAGTACCACTAATGGACAAACACTAAGAGAAGATAGCTGAAGCTGTAAATGTAGGTAAGTATTGACAAAGAAGACTGTGTTACTCGGTTAATTAAAAAGAAGCACCCTGCTCAACGGGTGTACGAGTCCTTGCTTGGAAGGGGTGTTTTTAAATCAACGTCAGGCGACATCGTGCCTGCTTCCTGCCCTAGCATGACACTCAGTTTCTGATCAACATAAGTCGACCATGCATGCAAATAAGCTGGATTTATATGCAAGTAAATCCAATCGTACATTCCATATTTCAAGTTATCGGATACCTATTTTAGGAGATATAATATAAGCAATTTAGCAAGTTGGCATTTGACCGAATCCTTCTGCAGAAAAACTGAATAAAACCCAATCTATAATAATATGACAGTGCTATGAAACGCTATGCATCTCACAAAGCATTAAAAAAAGATATCAATGCAGCTCTTAGTAAAAGGTCAATCTCGCAAGGCCCTTATACTGCATTAGCAAAACAAATCGACGATAGCTTCCATAACGTGGGCTATCAAACCAAGCTAAACCCTGGCATCTGACCTGCGTTCATCAATGCAAACCTCAACCTATAAACAGCATAAATCAGAAATAGCAATCGTCTCAATTTCCCTTGAATAGAATTGAATCAACATTTGCAGACTGATTCCAGTGAATGACCTGTTAGCTCCATCCAAGTCATCAGCTGAGCGGCCGTTGTTACCTCGGTCGGTACCAGAGAACTTCATATAATCAAAGGCTGCTCCAGGAGCCAGATTAGCAGTCCCAGGATTCATACCTCGTACAAACCTTAAATCCTTTGGAGACCGTGCATTTAGTTGGTATGCTCCCAAAGTATGGAACTCCCTCCCGACCTGCGTCAGAACATCCCATGACCTGACCACATTTAAAAGAAACTTAAAAACAATTCTATTTAGGACAGCTTTTAGTGGGTCCCTGTGATTCGTCCTTCATGTGCTTATGCGTGCGGACACTGTGCATGCTGCCACTAACAACATTTGCATGCTGACCCTGTGCATGTCACCACTAACCATATTATTCAGTTTGTTTGTTATTCAAGCATGATTTTACTTACCATTCAATTGCATTTCCCTTTGCAGCAAATGTAAAGCGCCTAGAAAGAGATCAAGTTCTCTGAGGGCGCTTTATCAAGTGCATTATTATTATTATTGTTATTATTATTATTATTCAGTAGGTGCCGTGGTAATGGACTCCTGAGTTAATACTGCGGCCCACCAGTGGTAAATTCTCAATACATTAGCCTCAACGATAGTCTAGTTTCTGAACAATAGTCACTTCCAATTTGTGAACCAATGTAAACATAGTGATGAAAACATATTTCTGGCAAATAAATACGGAGTTGGGGCTTTGGACAGCTGTTCGCTGCAGGTTGCTAAGAGCTTCATTCAGGTACGGGGCTATGCCCAGGGCGATCGGGTTTACACTTTGTGATAGTTACAACTGTCAATCAGATGGTTGACTTCGAGGGGATGCATTACTATTCTCAAAATATTAACTCTTTTCATAGTTTAAAGTAACGTTCTGAGGGACTGCTAAGGGCTGAGCAGTTTCCATTCACCAAAAAATAACAGCTCAGTTGCTTTTACTTTTTTGTTAAAGCAAGTCACTTTGTTGAGCTCAATATTCTCTTTCCGGTGTAAACAGGTCTAACAAAATAATTTATTTCCGATGTTCCAATCATCTGTCAATCACCAAAACTTGGCAATGCTTATCTTTTAATAGGCAACCTTCCGAAAAGTTGAAAATGTGTATTTGTTTTTCAAAACTTGATCAGACATTTTCCCATTGAGCAACACTGGAGCCGACCCATAGGGGTTGAACAAAAAGCGCTACTGTGTATCCCCAGCAGATAAACTATAGCTGATGAAGTGGACCAGAATTGCGCTGTGTCCACGTGACCTATAAAATCAACACTAAAATTAAACGGTTATGTGGCACCATAAGTTGACTATATCGCTGTCTAAACTTACGTGAAATGTACTTGCTCGATTTCAACGTTCTGCACAAGACTTTAGCTGCTGTGCTACCTGCTATATTCTCGTGAGGCTTTGATGTGAATCACAACAGGAACACTTGGAGGCCACCGTTATAGTTCACCAGGTCTGGACTCTATTTCTAAATTAGGGGCTGCAGAGCCTCTTCGAAGGATTCAGTGACAAACCGTTCAGGTTTAGCCCGGTTGTTTAGGGTGCTCGCCTCGAGCTAAGTTAGGTGAACGCATTTAATGATCAAGGCTGCAGGCTCGAGCCCCTCGATATTCACGAAATGCCTGAATGGAGATTAAGTTCTCTACCAGTGCAATAAAAATGAATTTTATTTTTAAGACAAGAGGCTAAGTACACAAACCATCTCTGTGAGCACAATCCAATTACAAAACAATTTAGGCTAGAGAGTAAGTAAAATCACCATATCATTCTACGAAAGGCTCATTACAGATTAGTGTAACGATTTCCAAAAGGCTTGGAAAAACGTGGTATATCAAGTGGAGGCCTCGACAATCTGAACTATGGCTGTGCTCACATTGCCCAAAAATCCTCATACATGGGTTTTCTGGGCATCACCACAGAAAGCCGGTAGATGCCATAAAGGCAGTAATCAGTGATACCTGGTCAACGAAGAGGGCTACAGCAGCTGGCAGGGCTCATTTGACGTTCATATGACAGGTGAGCAGAGGCACAATATGCTGCACTCACGTTTACAAAACAAGTGCCCAGTCTGTGCTGCCATTATTGCACACAGCACTAATATTCGACCTCCACACGTGGAAAGCTTGCAGTCTAGCCGGATTCACCAAGCTTAATGTAACAAGCAGATGCTGCACACAGGCAATGGCGGCTCCAGCAGTGACACTGTTGATGTTACAGCTGCCTCGAACCCTGGCAAACCCAGATCGGCTGACTCACCCCTTCATTACCCTCAGGGGTTGCAGGTGCACTTTGGCCCGTGCCGCCGGTTTCTTTGCTGGCTGCTACTGCTCTTGAAATTTGCTTCTGACTTGGGCTTGAACGCTTGCGGTCTCTGCTGCTTTTGCTGCGTCCAGGATCGCTAGAGCTCTTCGGAATTGAAACGATGGAGGCATCACAGCAGAAGCGTTCGCGGCAGCTAATCTCGCCACACGAACGAGGCAGACGAACCCAGCAAGACAAAGGCGGCAGACAAACGCTGCAAGGCGCTTTATCAAATGCATTATTACTATTATTATTATTATTATTAAGGTGTCTGCATGGGAAGTTTTACAGGGTGGCTGCCCTCTGCTGCAGAAGATTGCCAATCAAACGCTAACGGTGCTGCTGCTGCCACTAGCAGGGACGGCAAGACCAACGTTCGGCAACTATGGACATGTGAGCTCGGCCTGGGATGACAACACATCATGTCAACTACCAATTCGGAATCTGACAGACACGGCCGGAAAGGGAAGGCAACGTAGCCAAGCTACAGAGGGGATGAGGGGAGGACGACCGAACGAAATATTGAAATATGACAGCAAATGAGAAGCAAAAATAAAAAAGAACAGAAGTGACAAAGCAAACTCGGTGGTGAGGATAAAGCACAAGAGAAGACGAGAAAAAAGCAGCAGAAACCCCATAAGCAGCAGGGGCAGCATGGCACCAAATGCAGCTCAGCACCAACCTGAGCAGACTTTGGCTCAACTTGGTTGGCCGAGGATGAAGGCAGTGTCTGCTTCTCTTGAAGCTGCCTGCTGCGCAATCCCTGGTGAGAGATAGGAGAGGACGTTAAATCACAGGGCACCTGGCTTGCACTGCAGAAGCAAACCCAGACCAGCGAAAGCTTGGCAAAAACTCTCTTCTTAAGAAGGCATCATGTTGTCAGTGCACACAGTCTGCCACCATCGAGACCATGCAACTGGTGAAGAAGCCGGCAACGGTTGCAATCAGCAAGAAACGGTGAAGCACCAGCTGCATATGCTGCTGTTTTTGCTGGTGCTAAACACGAGCCTCTTTGACCAGTCCAATGACAGCCAATGATAGAATGATTTGACCAGTCCAATGATAGAATATGCCACACAAAATCGAAAGCTGCAAAAAGGGCAGGTGCCTCGATCTTGAAAAGGCAGCCAAGATCTGCCGGTTACTGTGCAGTAGCACTAGCAATAAAAACACGTAAAGCACAACCCTGCTCGCCTGTCACCAAGGGCTGCAATTGATTGAGAAACAACAAAGCGAACCTCTTCAGCAGCTTGCAGTTTTGCCGACATCTGGACGAGCTGCTGCTCCACCTGCAGTCGAATGGCCTTCTCGTGCCTAGCAGTCGCTTCGGCCTGCTGCCGAAGGGCCTGCTCAGCTTCTGCTTTCCTCTCCGATGCACAAACAGCATCATACTCGACCTAAGGAAAAAAAACCGACAGCAAATCAGAGAGAAACGAGACAGGTCAGACGAAGCTCTCGACTAACTAGTCATGAGCAAGGGCAAGTCATGATCTGATGCCCAGGTATCTAAGTGTTTTGATTCGTCTACTTTGACTGTCACAAATACTATGTCACCACATTTCTGTCTGGAGTGCAGTATAGTGGCTTCTCTCAAGCCTTCTATGGAGCCTTTCAAGTACTGGGCACCTCAGGCTTCTGTGGTTAGTCCACTCCGTTATCCTAATGTATACTCTCCCCTTTCTCGGTGTAGTCACCAAAGAACAATCCCGACTTGTATTTCTATGATGGCCCTGCTTTCTTCTCTCACTCCCTCTCACAATCTCATAGCTATCTATCTTTCTATCAAACGTCTATTCCCTATTTACAATCATCCCTATCTATCTATCTACTTAGCTATGCGTACATATATTCTCCTATGCATATAGTAATTGGCGATCTTAACTACTCTATCGAATCAGCTGCATATCTACTTATTTGGCTTTGTATCGAGCTAGCGTTTCTATTATCTATCTACCTACCGAACTACCTACCTATCTAATTACCTATCCATCGATCTAGTTATCTCTCTGCCTCAGCTTTAAGCACTCAGCACATGTAGCTCATGCAAGAAGATAAAAGCACAACGAATACTCGTCTCGTGAGTGAAACACATCAACCGACTTGTAGCTGCTACTGTTACACCTTGACTCGCCTGCAGTTGTTGCTGAAGCAGCTGTCTTGTCAACTCGAGCCTCTGCATAAGTTGCATGATAATAAGCTAATGCTAAAGGTAAACCATGCAAACAACCAGTGCTTGGTCATGAACCAGCTGCTGCAGCTGAGGTCACAAGATTCTGCTTAATGCTGCTGTAGGCATTGCCTCACAGAAGCAGCTTCAACCATGCAGCCAGCAGCTTCAACCTTCACCAAGCTTCAGCCATGACATCAGAGGTCGTCCAGTCATCCGACCTGCATCCGACCCACCGGAGGTGCACCAACTGCCATGCAAGGCAAATCAACATCTACCAGTGCCACTGCCTAGTGGCCCGAAGTGGCAGCAGCAGTAAAACCATGAGCTACTCGGTAGCAGTTAAGGGGAACCGACGAGATGTAAACGTTTTCTGCTCGAACAAGTAAGAAAGGGTGCCGTGCATTCAGCAGGCATTGCCAACTGCACTGCTTCTTACCTGTATAGAGTGTGCCAACAATCTGTTCCAGGCATGTAGAACGTTGGCCTATAAAAGCACACCAAAGCTCGATCAGCAAGGCCAGGATGGATAGAAAAGGACTCAAAGAAGATGAGAGCAATGAATATCAAGTAGTATTATATGCCGAGCGACAGACTGAAGATGCTCTGGAGTGCAAGGTAGGCAGGCAGAGCAATCGTCTGTGGCTGTGATTTAAATTAAATGATGCAAAGTTATTGCATGTAATGATAGAAGCCGGAACCAAGCTCTTGACTTCAGGCGAACAGCAACACAAGGTCCGATCGCCAAAGATTTCAATTTATTTCCAGGGAAGGCCAGACTTCCACGAGCAGAAAAGCCTGGCAGTGAAGGACTGAGGTTGTGGCTTTAAGAACAATGCATGTGGCAATGAAGGAGAGACTAGTATAGGGTCGGAAAATGCCAGACAAACGAAACACTTACGCAAAGGCAAGATAACATTTGAATTGTACTTAGCATAACATGCAATATGACAGGCCTCTTACTTTGGATTGCAGCTCCAGCAGGTATTGATTTTCATTAGACATGACGAATTCTACAGCAAACATTATGTCATGCAGCTGTAACACAAATGCTGAGGAGCCTCTGAGCTAGACAACAAGTAAACGATCAGTGTGATTCTATTAGTCAATCAGCTGAGCTTTGTAGGATGCGAGTGAAGCACTTACAAACATCGTTAGGACTATCATATACACGGATGCCAGCTTGAAAAACTCGTAGGATCCCAGGCAGGCCAAGACCAGCAACAATTTAAACTCTCCATATCTTTAAGAGTAAAATGAATCAAGTTGCACCCATCCCAGCGGACGACTACAAACACGATAGAAAAAGTAGCTATAGAGGAAGAGACTGAGAAGACCTCTATACTGAGAAGACCTCACGAGCGAACCCTACGAAATATTTCCTTTACAGAACACGTAAAGTGTCTAGACAGAGACTAAGTTCTCTGAGAAGGTTATACAATACTATTATTATTATCATAACGCACGTTTCCATTGAACCAGGCGCATAACTTTTGGAGTACCCGTATTACTGCAAGTGCAGGGTTTTCCAGCCGCTTGTTCGAAGTACCTTATCCGAGAGCCGTGTCCTCCCACCGTTCGACAAATACAGGGCCCCGAATTACGCCAGATGCTTCTGGTCAGCTAATTAAAGCAAGTCTAGGTATTACTTACAATAAAAAGAACACAAAACTTCGGCACTGAAATTGAAACTCAAGTAGGCCGGAGAGACAGGCCACAACAGCCGGATAGACAAACCGCAGCTATTATGAGATTGCCGCCGGAACGGCAGGCACACTCACGTGCACCAAGCCGAACCGAACACTTCATAAACAAATTTCATTCTCGAGGACAAGCTATAAATAATCTACAATTTTTTTCTGTGATAACCAAGTACACAGCAGCCTGAGAATTTTGTACCGACTAACGGCCAAAGGTGGAATTATCTCTGCACATGCGATCCGGAACAGCAAAGGTAAGCTGCACTGCTCATTCAGACAACATTCAAGAGAATATAGCTTGGTCAACGTGGCAATATTAATAAATCCAAATGTGTATAACTTTAATAATGATAATAGCGGTCGTTAGAATATCCATATAAGAAAACTACGTCTCTCTAAAGGCTAATTTAACAGCAAGCCTTAGGTAAGAGCCCTCTAATTGACAATGCTGCTTCTGATGCAACTGCTTATGTAAACATGTGCTGAAACAAGTTAAACCTGTATTCACAGGTGACGGCAACAATCCGGGTCGATTCAAGACTTCACTCTTGCGACATCTTAAGGCTTTTAAGCTTCAGAGTGCGAGATTTCACAGAGCACTGAATTGAAACCGGAAGAAACCACCCCACCGAAAACAACCATGGCTTTATGAGGCTAATGAAACGATGGGCAAGCTCTGTCGACATTTCTTTAACAAAGACATCGTTCCTTTACAACATAAGTAAAGTGTCATAAAGAGATCTGGTTCTATTGGGTGCAATAAAAAGTCTTATTGCTATTATAGCTAGCTGGCATAACCAACTGGGCAAAGAAGGGCAATGTCATCGTCACATGCGAAAGCCTGACTTCGGCAGCACAAATTAGAAAAGCCTCCCTCCGAGATACACCAATTAGCCTAGCTGCTAGCCAACAATTTCTCCATCCCCCCTCCAATGCGAAACGCCTAGCTCGGGCAGCCGATTATTCGAATCGCTTGTCGGTCTGCCAGCCGAGGCTCTAGCATGGTTCAAATAGTATCTGTCAGATCGCATTCAATCCGTGTATTGCGGGGGTCAAGTCTCATCTCACAGTCCATATGCAAACTAGTAGACTATGTAGTGCCACGAAAGTCTGTTCTTTGTCCTGTGCTCAGTCTGTCCGTAGTGCTACGCTCACTATTCACAGCTGCATTTTCGGTTTAAATCGTCGGAATCTGCCGACGAAGCTGATAAACCGATCGGTTGCCTTCCCGATATTTGATTCGAGCTATTGGTGAATTTCCTTAAACTAAATGACAATAAAACCAAAATCCTACTCGTAAGACATCCCAAGAGTTTGGCTGGACTGAGAGACTTCACGTCTAGTCAATCCCTTCGATATTTGCTCTAAATGTAGGCATCGTCTTTAATAACAGCTTAAATTTTGACATTTGCTATAAGAAAACTACTGCTATTGCTAGCCACCACGTGAATTATATTTAAATGAATTATATCCCTGTCTAAAAGTAGGCACTACCTACCACGATAGCTTGCCAAGCCTTAGTCCCAGGTCGGGCTTGTGCTAAATTGATGCAATTCCATTTTTGCTGGGCTTTTAAAGAAAAGCCACTAGGCCGCTTGTGCTGGTGATTAATGCAGCTGCAAGGCTAGACAAAAAATGTATGGCGTTTCACCATGCATCTCCTTTGCTGAAGAAGCTACGATGGCTTCTATATGATCAACCCATACAAGTTCTTACTCTGACCAATAAGGCTTGCGGCTTGATTCCTTCATACCTAGCTTAACTGCTTCACCAGGTTCAGCCTCCTCGTGCCCTCAGGTCATCTATGAACAAATAAATAAGCTGTTCCATTCCTTCACTTTAATACAGTTGGGGACACGAGCTTTCACTCTGCACGTCCTAGACTGTGAAACTCACGTCCACAATCGTTATGAAATGACATCCCCTATCTATCTGCCGACTATGGCACATTCATTGCAGTCGGCCTGACGTGCTACTTTAAAGCTACTCAATATCTCAACTGCTCTCCTGACTCAGCTATGCTTCTCACTTTATCTTTCTTGCCCAAGATGAATTCTGTTGGCTAGCCAATGCGCACCGAAAGTCGCTTAAGCTTTTACTGACCTGCAGAAAACTCTCCTGCCTAACACCTACATGGTCTTTGTGGAGTTACACAAGATACATTACAATACTTGTCGGCAGCGACCAACCGGCAGATACTGGCCCTAGGCGACAAATTGCTTTCCTAAAAGGGCTCACCAGGCAGACTGCTGTTTTACCGAACTCTGCTAGCTACTCCATGAAATGCAGCAGCCTGTTCACATTCGATTACCAAGATGGATTACCTTCGGTCCAGAGTCTGCCACACTGCCAATTGTGAACGCGCTTTTAATGTGATGACAATAGCTAAGGCATGGGTAATAACTTGATATAAGCCAGCAGAGAAAGGCTCGTAAAGGTTGTTATCAGCCAGATGATCATGTAGTCTCTTTGGTGTCTCGATGGCAATGAGCCAAAGAAGTCCAGAAAGATCCATAAACGTCTTTTGCACTGCACGATTCTAAACAGTTTAATCTTTTGGCCTGCCATCGTGGCCAAGACTGATAAGTCACCGAAGCGCCCCGAACAGTAAGAGTAGAGATAGCGAATAGAATGAGCACAGCAGCTAACTTAATTATTAGCTTGGGCTTAATTTTTAATATTCTAGATCGTATACTTAAAACTAAATGCTTGCCTTGCCGACAATCGATCCTGGCTGTCGGAAAACTTCTTGAAACTAAATGACGATAAACCCGGATTGCTGCTCGTAGGATATCCTAAGCACGTGGCTGGATTAAAAGGCTTTGCTCTTCTAATAGGTAATGCTGTCCTGCGACCATCACCACGTGCTCGACATGTAGGTGTCGTTTTTGACAGCTGCCTAAACTTTAAAACTTTCTTTCAGAAGACTGATTCAACAGCTTGCCATCACGTCTGATCCCTATCTAAGCTGCATAGCTATCTTCCATGGGACTTGAATTTTTTTTTTAACTAGTTCCTTGTTCTGTCTCGGCTTGATTACTGTAATTTCCTTTTGGCTCGGCAACGAAAGCAAGCAACTAGGCCACTGCACAAGGCAATGAATATGGCTGTTCGGCTAGTCTTCAAGTCCCAGAAGTTTGAGCACCGTGTCTCCTTTGCTAAAAGAGCTAGGATGGATGCCGGTTGAGCAACGAATACAGAGCACGGTTCTTATGCTGAGCAACAAGGCCCCCCCCCGTGGTTTAGCTCCTCCATAACTAGCTAAACTGTTGCACCAGTTTCAGCCTCTTTGTGCCCTCAGGTCTTGTTTGGGCAATATATTAGCTGTTCCATTAAATAACTTAATGCCGTCGGCGACTGAAGCTTAAGCTCTACCGTTCATAAACTGTGGAAATCACTTCTACAATTCTTAAGCAAAGTCGCTTGTGCTGTGAGTGCGCTATAAAAAACTCCACGTAAAATGCATATAGTCTTTATGGCTTTGTGTGGAGTTACAGATGGAGATACGTTACATTAAGTTACCCCCCTTAGCCTAAAGGAAAGATGCTCACACCTTAAGACCTAGATCTCGGGTTAGAGTTCAACAGCAGGCTACTTTTCATTTTATGTTTATTTACTATTACATCGCCCAGGGCAATGAGGGGGCACTAACAGCTAGGGCTCATCTGCCTCATTTTAAATCAGGCTGTTGAGTCGACCGACCGACTTTACTTTCAGCCCATAGGTTAAGTGCTACGTCGTGACACAGCAAGCCCAACTGATGTGACAATTCCCCTCATTACGACCGGCTTGCATGGATAATACAAGCTTGCCGTCACTGAGTCTTTCACATGATATCAGTTTCCCTTTATTTAGCCTGAAGCCATTTTGCATCACTTGCTGAATGTAAGTTACGAGCCATGCAAATGGCAGCCATTAATGACTTCTTTACTAGGCCTGCCCAGCTGCAGCTGCTTTTGCGAAGTACTTAATCTGCCGTGCCGGTTTGGCCTAGCAGTTAAGGTGCTGACTGAAGTCGAGGTGCACGTATTTAATGGCCAAGGTCGTGAACTCGAACCCATGGCATATGTCAAGCGCCTGAATAGAGATTCAGTTCTCGTAGGGCACTATACGAATGACTAATATTATTATTACATTATCTCAGGCATTCTTAAGAGGCAGGCCTAAGGAGCCAGATGTTTGAGCGAGTCTTGAAGGCTTCCGAAGAGCTCGACTGGCTCGAACAGCAAAGCAATAAAAAAATGAATGGCTCTGCACCGTCCAAAGGTCACAGACCAGAACGACTAGTAATATGGAGTCTACACAGCAATAAAAAAAAAGCCACGACCATTTACATAACTGCTAGATTTACGGTGAGAATGAGCAGGCCAGTGTGAGAGTAAGAAAAATTGTATCGGAGGCAGCCGATGACAGCTGAAAAGAAAGTTGGGAAAACTGAATGGCAAGACAAACTGAATTCAAGGTGCCTAGGACTGGTTGGCAGTGAGCCCCGAGATCCGGCGCTAAAATATATGCACGAGACGTACACATGCACTTCTGTGACACCACCGGAGCCACAGTGCTGAAACTAACAATAGCAGGCAGGGGCACGAGCACACAGTTAAATCACAGGCCAACACTCAACAGGCGTGCAGGTCATGCGAAAACCTAGCATGAATTTAATTGTGCTTACGTTCGATGCCATAACGAGTCTTCTCATATGCCTGGATGCAGTCATTGCAGGCGATAGCCTTTCACGAGTGGCAGTCACAAGACTGGCTCACATAACTTAGTCACAAGACTGTGTCACGAAGTATTTCCAGAGCTGGGTCAGCGCACTTCTGTAGACCATGAAACGAGTTTACGTTCACATAGAACAATCACCTCCAACGAGTAAGCAGAAGAGAAACTAAACCGTCAAGTTCAAACAATACAGCGCCAGTAGGGGGCCGTTTGTGTTACCAGAACGACAAGTGGTAACTACAATAGCTAACGGTCACGTGGACACACTTCTGATTCTACAGAGGGGGAGGCCATCTCTCCACAGTGTTACTGAGCAAGCATTGCTTCTGTAAAGATGCCGGCAAGCGACAGCTACAGCAAGCCCATGCAGCTACAGACCTGCCATCAAATTAATGCAAACTTGCAAGGCATGACGTATCTCTCCATCCATTACTCTACAAAGCAACAAGTATTAAGTGGGTAGGAGTTAAGCTGTACAGTGTTCTGTAGCATGCTCAAAAGCTAAGCAGCTTTCACAGCTGGCCCAATGGTTCAGGTGTTGGCCCGACTGAAGCCAGGGTAAACGTTTTTAATGACTGAGGTCGTGGGCTCGAGCCCTACTGCATCAATGAAGCGCCTAAATTGAGAACCAGTTCTCTTAGAGTGCTATACAAATGAATTAGTTAAGGGTAGAGATGGAAAAAGGAGTGCTGTCGGCTACAAAAGCAAACTCTTGTTGTCGTAATTATTATTATTATTATTATCACCGACTGCTTGGCTTAGATGAATGGAACTGCAGGACTTTCATGCAGATTTTATCAGTTTAGCTACAGCAGCTGCCGGGGAGAGTGAACAACTGCATCGCAGGGCATGCAACAGGCACGTAGGCAGTGGCATCGTGCTCAATGGTGGGAATCTCAGCAGGCAGCCGGCCAGGCGACCCTGTCGACCTCTCCGGAATGTTGCCGTCACATCCCGAATACTTATCTTTTACGCTTCTTCAGCACAAATGCTCGAAGCAAATTTGCAGGTGTCAGCAGCAAAGCTCAATAGAGAAATCACAGAGACGAGAGTGGATAGGAGGGAGACAGAGAGAATGAGAGATCTGGAAACAGAGAGCCAAACAAATTGCCAAAATAAATCCAAGCAAAACATAGGCAAAAAAGCAGTGCGCAAAGCTAGCGGCAAGATCACAGCGGCTATAAACCGCTATCCAAGTTGCAGCATAGCTAGCAGAAAGCGCTAGCGTGCAGCGCTAACCGGGGCGCAATCTTTCGGCTTTTGCCGGACGGCCCGGACTCGCTGACCTTCCCGGCGCTCGCTGGGCATAGCTGTCACTCACCTACAGGAGCAGTCTGCCAGCGTCTTGGAAAACATCGAACGACCACCAATCCAAGAGCCTCGTGGACCGGATGTACGCTGGTCTGCTTCGGGTCCTGCATCGCAGTAACGACATTGCACAGGTCCAGAGAGAGCGCTAGCGCAGGCCCTCGGCCTCGCGGCACCACGCACAAAGAAACAGCGACTCCGTTTATGGCATTAGCGATGCAGGCAGGATTGGCTGCTTTGGCAGCCAGCTCGATAGCATTTTTCTAAAGCGTTTACGAGAAACGCTGCCTCTCCTAC
This sequence comes from Cristatella mucedo, assembly GCA_009760855.2. Classification (NCBI taxonomy): domain Eukaryota; kingdom Metazoa; phylum Bryozoa; class Phylactolaemata; family Cristatellidae; genus Cristatella; species Cristatella mucedo. Next base: position 199,198 of record WPIO01000156.1, read on the forward strand.
AGCCGGCGGTAGAGAACTCTCCAATCATTCATTCGGACTTTGCTGCGAAGCGAGGTGATAGCACCTCATTTGCTGTCTTGAGCGCCTGCACACACCACGTTACCACGACAGTATCTAGTGGTGCAGATGCCCTGCAACAGCAGCCAATCGATGAGTCTAGCCACAGGAGCTGCAGCAGCTGCTGCAGTCCTGTGGCTTGCAGCTGCTGCTGTGGTTGGCTACTGTGATCCCCAGGTAGGCACAGTGGCTATCTGAGTGCCTGGGCTAATTGATCGGGCTGAAAATGACTAATGGTCCGGACAGTGAGAAACTAGAGTAAGACACAAAGGACTAACAAGGAAAATGACTAATGGTCCGGACAGTGAGAAACTAGAGTAAGACACAAAGGACTAACAAGGGATTTCTTGTGACCTTTTCACTACCCACCCCACATCCCACCGGCTGCCACAAAGAAAGCAGACTGCATATCTGTCTGGCATCAGCTTTCATTCATGCAAGCTGCTCTACAACAGCTGTGAACCCAACCAGCAATGTCAAATGCTGCCTGTGCTCTGTCGTGTTCCTCTCAATGCCGACAGCAAGCTATATGCACGCGGCCAAGCTCTCACGTATTCCGTCGGGTCATAGGCAACGACAACTACTCTCCTGCTGCCGACCATGGCTCATTCTTTTCAGCGGTCCTAAGCTGCTACTTCCTCCATGCTACTCACTACCTTAACTGCTCTACTGACTCTGCTATGCTTCCCACTTTCTCTTTGTTGCGTGAGAGAAAGTCTGTTGGCTACCGAATGCCTAAGGAAAGCCACATACGCTGTGAGTGCGCTACACAAAACTCTCCTGCGTAACGCCAACGTGGTCTTTATGACTTTGTGAAGTTACAGAGATACATTACTGACGTCTGCCAACAAAGCACCAATCGTTTGCAAGGCTTGGCTGCCATTGCTCGTTAGACCGAGCCTTGCATCGATTGCAGTGCCTGTCTGACCGATTGCTGCTACGATCACTTGCGTCCTACATCGGGGATCATGCAAGCCACATTCACAAGCAAGCGTACACTGCATAGTCTCAAGCAAGAATTATATTATAATACTTATAATAATAACAATAATACATTTTTGTATGCCATCAGAGAACCTATTCTCTTTCTGGGCAATTTAGATGTGATTAACAGAGCTTTAGCAACAAGCAATAAACCACAACGGTTCACAGAAAAAGACAAACTAATCACTCGCCAAACAACACACCTTCTAGTACGGCACAGTTAGCTCGGAAGTAAAGTACTCTTAAAGCATACCCAGCACTTAGTGACAGCACACTTAGCACTCAGCTACAGCCACTGCCTCGTGGTGGTTATGAGCTTTTCGACTAAATTGAATTCGAGGCGAAACCAGTCGCTTGCGTTCGATTAGCAGTTCCTGATAATAATTATAATAATAATAACCCACTTGCATTGCACCTTCTGACAACTGAACCTCGTTGTAGGCACTTTACTGATGCAGTATTATAAGCATTATAATAATAATAATAATAATATTGCACTTGATAAAGCGCCCTCAGAGAACTTAATCTCTTTCTAGGCGCTTTACATTTGCTGCAAAGTGATACGCAACAGAATAGTAAGTAAAATCATGCCTGAAAAACAAACAAAATGAATAAAAATGACTGGTGGTAACATCCGAAAGCAGCAGGCACATTGTAAGCACTTACATGTTCACGAGAGACGAATAACATAGGCCCACCAAATGCTGTCACAAACACGAGCATTTTAAATGCGGTCATGTCAGGGGAAGTTGGGACGTGCGTTGCTAGTAAGTTCCTGGCTTTGGGAGCACAGGAATTAAAGGCTTGGTCTCCGGTGGTTTTGAGGTTGGTACTAGTTATGGTTCAAGCTTTTTATTGAGAACGTTGTACGATTCTTCACCTGACAGGGGAGCAGTTCTGATGGGTCGGCTGCAGCAAGAGAATGAAGGGACCTCAACGTAAGTGATAGAACCTTGAAGTCGGTGAGCTGCCTAATTGAGAGCCAGTGCAGGGCGGCTAGAAGTGGTTCGGTGTAACAACTGCGAAGCTTCCGACCGACGAGTCTAGCTGCCGAGTTTAGCACCAACTGAAAGCGCCCGATTGAACGTCGCGGTAGATGAGCAAGCAGTGAATTTCAGAAGTCGGAACATCATAAATATATGGACCAATGTCGATGTAGCATCCCTGTCTTAGCAAAGGCCAAATTTTACCAATGTTTTACAGTTTAAAGTGGGCAGAATTGGCTATGCACTTGATATGGTCGTCTAACGAAAGGTCACTTTGTAACAGGACGCCCAGATTAAGTGCCCGTTCAACTGGGGATCGCCGGAAGAGCCGAATTTGAGCGTTAGGTTTTTCAATTTTTTACACACATTTTATCGCAAGAGGTACCACTTCTTTCCATCTTAGAAAAACTAAGAAGCCATTCTCATACGCAGTGGCCGGCGATAGTTGATTCCAAACAGCGATGGCATTACTTCACTAAATCATGCAGGTGGACATATTTAGTACAGGCCAAAGATAAACATAACAAAAGCTTTGAACCTTGACCAGAGCTGACGTTCGGACGAACACCAACGCACGTGGCGACTCAAAATTGCAATCGACCCGAACAAATGATTAATACGTTGCGCCGCCCTCGCTCACCGGCACGATGAAGCAGCGAGAACATGCGGCCGGCCCTACCGGCAGCTATTCGGCCGCGCAGGTTCGTCTGCTGCGACGGCACGTGATTTTCGATGCTGCTATTAACTCCAGCAGAGCCGTAAACCACTTTCCGCTGTTGGGAAATGCGACTGTGTGTCCGAGATTAAGGACGCATTTAGACTCTGTTAAGACTACGAGCAAAGCGACCACCACGAGCCGAATAGCCCGGCAGGCAAACCGCCGGAAGCAAGAACGACGCAAGCCAATTTCCGGTCGCGCGGCACACCTCTCGCTCGCTCGTTTGCTGTACTCTATATTCTATATACTCTATATACTATATCTGTATACTTAATGCTATACTCATTTTACGGTGGAAATTTGTAAGCATCTGCTCGAAACTGGAGGATAATCTTCTCGCAGTAGCGGAAGAATATGGAGTTAACGACTGTACTGGAAATTCAAGTATTTCGCCAGTATTTATAATCATATTAGTCGTGGTTGTAGCGGGTTTCAGCCGGTTGGAATTTCAAGTAATCTCGCCGTTAGAACGTGCCGATTGAATTTACGCGTAGCGATATCGCAAAATCACTTATAAGGCTGCGTTAAATAATTCTCCCCACGCGCCTGGTGGCTTGGTAGAGTCCGTTTATGGGCAATCGGCGTTCGTTTGGCGTATCGCTGACGAAGATCGGTGGTAACCGTAAGCCGTTGGGCGATAATAAAGCGCACAAAAAAGAAAACGAGAAGAAAAACAGCAACAAGGTAATACCTTAATTAAAAATTTTCTCCGGCGGACTCTTACTGCGCCGCTGAGAACGTCGCCGAAACGCCGGTATTAAGGGCCATCGCTTGTGGCCTCGTGGGTTCACTGAGCAGTCTCCGAGATCGTAAGGTTAGCAGATCGTTCCACCTCGCCTAAGTGACGCCAGGAAAGCAATAACGAATATTATCGACACCGGCATCGGGCAATTCAGGATTGCCTGCTGTATAACGTATACCCACCGTGGCTTAACGTACGTGAATTGGTCATCTTATGGCCCTTTAATGTCCCCTTACAAATTGGCCACTGATTTCTAGCCTTCGATTTAGGCGACTGCCCTTTCATGTTGGAATACTGCTTGGCTGTTTGATGTGCATTTATGTCCGGATCATTTGGTAATGAAAAATTAATTAATGCTCCGAGAAAGTTGGATTAGAGAAACAGCACTAATCTCATCTCCTGCATTGAGCGACCCTGGCTGTGCTGGCAAGCGGTCGTTTGCCAAACTTCGATGTGGAGTTTAAGTTGCGTGCGCGTCATTCTTGCATCCGGAGAGTTCCGATTGGCCTCCTTCCGCGAACAGGGATGCGAAGTGCCCGTACCCTAGCTGTAGGGACTATGGCCCAGACACGAACAACTTACCAGCGGCGCACCAAATTGTAGCGCCCATGAAACGCATAAAGGCCCTTTAAAGCCGCGTTACCGTAGAATACGCCTAATTTTGCTTGCAGTCATTACAATTTAAAACTCGATTAATGTCTTGACTGTCTTTTCTTACCTGACGTTGCATGCTGAAGTTTCCGCGACCACCAAAAGTCTGGGCGCACACACGCTGGCAGCAGTTAGTGCTACGTACTCAGCCATAACTAAAGCAAAACGGCGCTAAATCTCCGGTTGAATGTGCACGTAATCTTAGTGTCCTGATTCAAAGTGACCCCGCATTAAATGACCACATCAGTTCGAAGTCAAGCCTGCCTGTTTTCAGCTATATGATGTTGCTAACATTAGGGCTCGCTACGATAGGGATACTGCACCTACATTGGGCCTTGCATTTGCTACATTCTGTCTTGACTTTCGCAACTCACTGCTTGCTCGTCTTATGGCAGGTGCAATCAGGCGCTTTCAGTTTTTGCACAACTACCAACGCTGTGATTTCAAGAAAATTGTTCGACGTGCCGTTAGTTATTCAGAGCCAGCGACACTGACAAGCCGCCTCTGCTGGTGCAACGTGCCGCTGCGGCGGCTGCGAGCACCGTTCAAGGAGCCGTAAGCTGTCTCTAGGCTATCTGTGCGTCCAGTCTAGTTGCCTTGGGCTCACGTTTCGATCGTGCACGTCCCAGCGTTCGAACCGGCTAGCTGTCTGCGCTCTAATTCGCCGCGCACCAGCACACGCGCATTCACCACTCCTGCTCGAGTCTCGAGCAGAACGCGCTTGTCTGGATTCAAGGACTTTCCCCTTCTCATAGGCGGTTCTGTTTTGCGACTAATACACGTGCTCGAAATTAAAGTGTCATTTTCGACATCTGCCTAACATTCAAAAGCTTCATTCAGACGACTGCTTCTACAGCTAGCCGTCATGTCCGATCCGTACATAAGAAACGGAGCTGTCTTCCACGAAGGCTTATATAAAATTTAACTAGCGCCTTAGTTCTGTCTCGGCTTCATTGTTGTAATTCGATTTTGGTTGAGCTACGAAAAAGCCACTACACCACTGCAAAGGGCTATGAATATGACTGCAAGGTTAGTTCCAAGACCTAGAGGTTTGAGCACGTGTCTCCTTGGCTAAAAGAGGTAGGATGGCTGCCGGTTGATCGACGGGTGCGGAGCAAAGTTCTCACGCTAAGCCACGAGGCCGCCCACGGCTTGGCTCATCCGTACATACCTATCTCTTTCTCCAACTTGCCGAATCAGTCAGCCGTAATCGGGAATGGATCGGACTTCCTGCTTCGATTCGGAGGAACTAAATTGCTCACTTTGTGTAGAAGTCTGCTAGGGGGTCCAAGCTCAGCTAAGAGATCTGCTCGATGCTGTCCGGCATACTGAACAACTGTCTAACTGTATGCAAAGGAGGTACAACCAGAGTGGCCAGAAGATGGTAGCGAGTAGAATGATAATTTACAGCTGCCGTCGCTGGTGCTAAGGTGTTCGTATCTCTTCCTCCAGCGTGAGTGCTACTTTTGTTCTCATTCAAAAATCCCCACGGGTATGTAGTGAGAATCGAGCTGAAGCTGAAGGCACTGTCCCGCCTCCAGCCAAACGTAACGCTGACGCCCTTCAACGTCCAAAGAGCCGAGGATTCAGAGGACACGTTGAAGGGCCGGCTTGCTGCTGCCGATATAGCTGTCGGCGACAAACCGTAATGAGGAAATTGCATAGTGCAGACGGGATGTAAGAAATGCACGTACCACCATGGCCGTGGCATCTTTGCTTGAGTTGATCCGAACTTTCTAACGATACACTATGGAAGCACAAAGCCTTTTTCATATTACAGTAGGGATATCTTTTATTGGCGTCTCTAAAGCGAGGCATCACATCATGGCAGCGGATCACCTGATGCTGCTTCGCTTGTGCTGTTTACGACGATTGACAGGTCGACTAACATGGCGGTTGACTATGCGAGCACACGGGTGCTTCTCAAAAGAAGCTATCTACCGCGGAGCCACGTAAATCATACCTGCTAGGACTGGTCACCGAGTAAGCAGTCATTATTTTCCAGCATGGGAAAATTAAATTGCAAAAAATAAATTCGGTGCTCTTATCGGCCCATTCAAATGTCAGTCACGATTACTCATTTTTATTTTTGCAATTAATAATAATAACAATACGTCTGATATGGCACACTCAGCGAACTCTTTCTAGACACTTTAGGCTTGCTACAAAGAAAGCAGGATCCTTCGTATCGTTATTACTCTGACTATTGATGTAATTATTATTATTATTGTATTCAAGTTGGTTCACTATCGCGAGGCTCTTAAAAATGGTACTGCCAATTTTAAAGAAAGAAGTATCCAAGGTGATGGCTCTCCAGCCCCGTCTTTTCCTTACCTATGCCCTTCTATTCTTCTATTACAGTAAAAGTGCCCAGAAGGAGATATCGTTTTCTGAAGAACACTATGCAAACGTACGAGTCTTATTATCATTTCACAGGCTTGTGTACTCACCGACTACGATATCAGCTTTCATCTCTGCACGCCAGAGACATGCAGCTCAGTCTGTGCTTTATTCTCTCCCAACCACTCGTTACCTCACTTACAGCTAGCTTAATTGACTTGTTTTTATAATTATACTATGATGACATGAACGGCTGCTTAGTCGAACGGCTTCATTTAGGCTATAACCATTAGAAGACCGACAACTTTGTTCCTCACATAGCTGCTGCAAATTATGCTACCGGTTGTTTCTTGTTAGCAGTTGCCATTCCAACACTTTTGTGTATAGCCACACAATTATGGGCTCGCTAGCCGTGCAGAGCGTGGACATTTCACTAAATGCAGCGACCTGCATCTGTACTACGTTAGTCATTTCTTCACGCTTGAAGGTGACTTCGTCAAGCTCTTGACAGCTTCAAAACTTGCATTAGTAAGTTAAATCTAGCAGCCATCATTTGTGCAGTCAACTTCCATCCTTGAAGCAGTCTCAACAAGATGCAGTCTGCCGATTTATGTTAAATATTTCAAGTGCCCACACCTGACGTCGTCATCTCTGGTTTAGTAGCAACCAGTCTTACAGTGCCCTAAGTTCTTATTGCCATGGTTTGGAATCAAAACCACGTAGTGTCACCTCACAGGGTTCAGTCGTTCAGGGTTCAGTCAGCTTTAATTGAGCTCCAAGAAATGAATAGCTCACAGTTAACTGTGAGCTATTCATCACATGCTTAAAGACCAGGTTTACTAATAACTAATAGCTCAAAGTGTTTTCTATGGTGCTTTTGCATACTGGTCTAAACATGACACGATAACCGTTGGCTATTACTTCTCTTGCAGCGAGTTGTGTGGTGCCTGGTTAGCGATTACGTTCCAGATGGGCAGAATAAAAATAACTTATTTTTATTTTCGCTTGTGCAGTAGCAAGTGAGGACTGAGTCGAAGTTTTGCAGCGCTGCGCCTGCATTGCCTGGCGCCGGCGGCAGCACTGCATTTAGCCTTTGGAGAGTGCTGTGGCCCTCACTGCTGCCTCCAGCAAACGCAGCCTCCGGCCGTGGTCACATGGATGGCTATGAGCCACTTGTAGAGCTCTGCTGCGAGCGTTGTGCCACCTCTGCAGGCCGAACTCTGAAAATACGAGGCATGCACTTAATTTCATTCAGGTGCAAGCCGCCGTCCCATTGCTGCAATAACCAACCCGTGGTAGGGCAGTAGTGAAAGCAAATATGACCTGACAGCCACCTCACCTGATAGCACCAGCAGCTGCCTTTGCTATTGTGACTCCATGTGACGGCCGAAGCTGCCGCTGGCGTCACCAGCAGCAGATTCCAACACCCATCTGCGCTTCAGCTTTCTGGCTCCTAGCCTCCATGCCTCCGGCTTGGAGAGACTCTGCAGCAAGCACGAGCTAGTCTCAGCAGACTCAAAAGAGCGACTGCAACCTCACCCACTCAAGAACGCATATGCACGATATCCACATTGTTTGCTTCTGCAACTACTACCACAAGATCGACGCTGCTACTGTTGCTGCTATGGCTGCCACTGCTGACACTGGGGCAACTGCAGGCCAAGGCAGCAGAACTGGTACAAACCGAAGGCCGCCTCTCCATCTCACTAATAATAATAACGATAGTAATAATATATGGGCATAACACTCTCAGAAAACGGAATCTCTCTCTAGGCACTTTACAGCTCCGTAGAAAGCAACAACCAATTATTTGGTCACTTTTTAGTGGACTTTACCCAAGTCAGCACTCTCAAGCTTGGGATTAGTAGACCTAGCTAGTTCCATGTCTGTGGTAAACCATAGGCCATCTGGGCGAGGGCGCTTATTAGGCTTGGCCGGAGGTGAAAACTCGATAAGCCTGTCAGCAATGGAGGTTTGAGCAGCAACGGCAAAGAAGATATTTTTGCTCTGACGGCATCAATGTCATGGTTCTTGTTGTTTTGTGATTCACGAGTGATTTTGGATGCAGAGGAGGACACATTGTCGAATGAATGGAATCGCCATATGATCAGACGAGCAAGATTATGTATTAATAGAAGATGATGGTACATACAAGTGAAAATATTTGATCGAGTGTGTGACCCATGTTGTAAGCCAAACCAAGCACATTTGCCACATGAGAAAAAGAGTCAGTCAGTGCACGAAATTCAGCACATAAGGCATCAGTTAAGTCGCAAAAATGAATGTTGAAATCAACCAAAACGAGGAAAGATCGATTCTGGTACACAGAATTGAAATGAGATCAGAAAAATCTGCAATCGAGGAGTGTTGTGTACCTGGTGGGCGATAGATTACTGCCACCATTGGCAGCTTCTTGTCGGAGGTACTTTTAACGAGTGATTCGCCTCATTAAGTGCTAAGTCAAAAGACCGACAGCTGTGCTCTCTGCCTCTTCGGTCCAGTCCACACCAACGCACGGTGACAGACAAGCCTACATAAGGAAGCGAATATTCTTTAACAGTGCTCAACGTCAGCAATCCAGCCACAACTAACGGATAGTGGATTAGCAAGACGAGCTGCAATGCATTCGATAATGAAGCCACATCGGCTAAATGAGCCGATTCCATTTAACCCACGAGGGTACGTGCCTGCTGTGTGCCCGCACAGGCACACACGTTTTAAATATCCATTCTGCTTCTACGAATAGTGACTACTAAGGGAAAACAAAATGAACATTTCTGGCTATGCTTAGTAGCGAACCGGTGCACGTTGAGGCCTGCATATGCTAGGCGGCATACTCAATCTCCAAACATAAGTTTCAAGCCACAACCTGATATTGGGAGACAGGCTGGTGAAAGGAAGCACCAATCGAAGCCAGTGGCAGCTCCAAGAGCAAATATAACAACATCTGCAATGCAAGTCCAAACATAGGAGGCAGTAAAATAATTCTTATGCCACAACAATGTGAATCGGGTAAGCTATGGATTTCGAGTATGTATTGACTAATGCCCACAACTTTAAGTTTGCCAGACAAGATTAGCAGTTGGGGGAATGACCAACAGTAAGGAGTGATGCCCCCTACACAACGCTACTTATTTCTCCAAACAGCACATTTATTGATATTTCTCGAAAACCAATGGAATGATCGGCATGCACTTGGCTCAAAAACAACAAGGGTAACATGACCTATCGTTTGATTAACAATAGCTGTCGTGTTGACCTTTTGATGACCCGTAAAAGTCAAGGTCACATTGCTGCACTCAAGCTTAGCCAAACATGACTACGTCATTGAATCGACATATTCAATACCAGCCATTCTACAAATATGACAAACCCATCAAATATGCAGGACACTTGGCTTCATACTACCCACTTTGAAAATAACTATATATGTAAAAGAATTGTGCTATGTCACGTGTTAGCTGTCGTCACAGTTCAAAGACATTTTGTGACAGGCACAGCTTTTGCATACTGACACATGATACCGAGATGAGCAGTAGGCACTGCGAAGGCTGGTAAGCCCAAATTGTATTTCAAATTTCAAGTCGATTGGCCAAGTTTTGGCAAAGCTGCAGAACTGTTGAGGCACACAGTACCACTAATGGACAAACACTAAGAGAACTGAACTGAGAAAACTGAGAAAATGAACTGAGAAAAGAGAAGTGAAGCTGTAAATGCATGTAAGTGATGACAAAGAAGCCTGTGTTACTCGGTTAATTGGAAAGAAGCACCCTGCTCAGCGGATGTACGAGTCCTTTCTTGGAAGGGGTGTCTTTAAATCAACGTCAGGCGACATCGTGCCTGCTTTCTGCCCTAGCATGACACTCAGTTTCTGATCAATATAAGTCAACCATGCATGCAAATAAGCTGGAATGATATGCAAGTAAATCCAATCGTACATTCCAAATTTCATTTTAGCATATACCTATTTTCAGTTTTTCTGCTGAACGATCTGGCCAAATGCCAACTTGCTAAATTGCTTATATTACGTCTCCTAAAATAATTTTTTATTTTAGGAGACGTAATATAAGCAATTTAGCAAGTTGGCATTTGGCCAGATCGTTCAGCAGAAAAACTGAAAAACCCAATCTATAATAATATGACAGCGCTATGAAACGCAATGCATCTCACAAAACACTAAAAAAGGATATCAATGCAGGTCTTAGTAAAAGATGCAGCTCAGCACCAACCTGAGCAGACTTGGGCCCAACTTGGTTGGCCGAGGATGAAGGCAGTGCCTGCTTCTCTTGAAGCTGCCTGCTGCGCAATCCCTGGTGAGAGATAGGAGAGGACGTTAAATCACAGGGCACCTGGCTTGCACTGCAGAAGCAAACCCAGACCAGCAAAACCATGGCACAGAAAGTCAGTGCAGTCTTAAGAAGGCATCATGTTGTCAGTGCACACAGTCTGCCACCATCGAGACCATGCAACTGGTGATGATGCCAGCAACAGTGGCAATCAGCAAGAAACGGTTAAGCACCAGCTGCATATGCAGCTGTTTTTGCTGGTGCTAAACACGAGCCTCTTTGACCAGTCCAATAACTGCCGAAAATGTCGTTCAGGACTAAGCAGCAGTTGTTGCTGAGCTGCGCCTCGATTTAGAAAACTGACCACTGACCCAGCCCAACTAACGCTAGCAGGCAGCAAGGTCCCAATGTGCAAAAAAGCATACCTAACCTATCGGTCTCATAAGAAAGCTGGCAGGTAGCAATAGAGCCAGCAAGAAAGTGTTCGACAAAAGAAACGTGCTTCCAGTCTTGGCATATAAATGCTGGAATCAATTAGTTAATCATTAGTCAATCAATTAATAAGCCCTCTGCATGTGTGCATCCCAACAACTCCTTTGTATTGCCTTAGTCACTCTACAACATATCCTGCCAACATAGATCTAGATAGAGGACTGGTCCAAAAAGGGCGGGGGGGGGGGTTCCCCGAGGTGGCTACACACTCAAGCGATATCACTCTTCACTTAGTCCCAAGGATTTTCAGTGGCTCTGTATTCTCTAAATTTCAACCTACATAAAGCAGATAGAACGTTCTAGCAATCTCTGATCCGGAGGTAGGTAGGTAGGGCATGGAGGGTAAGTGACCTGAGCGATCATGATCGAATGAGAACATGCACTAAGGCCACAACATCACTCCCTGCTTGCCTGGACCTGCCACAGAAAGTCGAAAGCTGCAAAAAGTGTTGGAGGAACGACCTTGACCGCCCTGCTCCACCACTGGTCGAACGGCTAAGACCATCCACCGAGCAGATCAAGGCAATAGGGAGCAGCCGAGATCTACTATCGACTGTGCAGTAGCATCAGCGTTAAAACCGGATAAGCCACAATCCTGCTTGCCTGTCGCTGCACTTGATTGAGAACAGCAAAGCGAACCTCTTCAGCAGCTTGCAGTTTTGCCGACATCTGGACGAGCTGCTGCTCCACCTGCAGTCGAATGGCCTTCTCGTGCCTAGCAGTCGCTTCGGCCTGCTGCCGAAGGGCCTGCTCAGCTGCTGCTTTCCTCTCCGCTGCACAAACAGCATCGTACTCGACCTAAGGAAAAAACAACCAACAGCAAATCAGAGAGAAACGAGACAGGTCAGACGAAGCTCTCGACTAACTAGTCATGAGCAAGGGCAAGTCATGATCTGATGCCCAGGTATCTAAGTGTTCTGATTCGTCTACCTTGACTGTCACAAATACTATGTCACCACATTTCTGTCTGGAGTACAGTATAGTGGTTTCTCTCAAGCCTTCTATGGAGCCTCTCAAGTACTGGGCACCTCAGGCTTCTGTGGTTGGTCCACACAGTTATCCTAATGTATACTCTCCCCTTTCTCGGTGTAGTCACCAAAGAACAATCCCGACTTGTATTTCTATGCAGATGGCACACAGCTGTACCTCTGCCTCACTCATCCCTCCAGTAGCTCCTGCTTTCTTCTCTCACTCCCTCCCACTCTCATAGCTATCTATCTTTCAATCAAACGTCTATTCCCTATTTACATTTAGCTCCGTATCTATCTATCGATCTATCTACTTAGCGATGTGTGCATCTATTCTCCTATGCATATAGCAATCAGCAATGTTAAACCATACTATCGAATCAGCTGCATATCTACTTATTTGGCTTTGTATCGAGCTAGCGTTTCTATTATCTATCTACCTACCGAACTACCTACTTAACTAATTACCTATCCATCGATCTAGTTATCTCTCTGCCTCAGCTTTAAGCACTCAGCACATGTAGCTCATGCAAGAAGATAAAAGCACAACGAATACTCGTCTCGTGAGTGAAACACATCAACCGACTTGTAGCTGCTACTGTTACACCTTGACTCGCCTGCAGCTGATGCTGAAGCAGCTGTCTTGTCAACTCGAGCCTCTGCATACGTTGCATTATAATAAGCTAATGCTAAAGGCAAACCATGGAAACAATCAGTGCTTGGTCATGAACCAGCTGCTGCAGCTGAGGTCACAAGGTTCTGCTTAATGCTGCTGTAGGCATTGCCTCACAGAAGCAGCTTCAACCATGCAGCCAGCAGCTTCAACCTTCACCAAACTTCAGCGATGAAATCAGAGGTCGTCAAGTCATCCGACCAGCATCCGACCCACCGGAGGTGCACAAACTGCCATGCAAGGCAAATCAACATCTACCAGTGCCACTGCCTAGCGGCCCGAAGTGGCAGCAGCAGTAAAACCATGAGCTACTCGGTAGCAGTTAAGGGGAACCGACGAGATAACTGACGAGAAATATTTTTTGCTCGAACAAGTAAGAAAGGGTGCCGTGCATTCAGCAGGCATTGATAACTGCACTGCTTCTTACCTGTATAGAGTGCGCAAAAAATCTGTTCCAGGCATGTAGAACGTTGGCCTATAAAAGCACACCAAAGCTCGATCAGCAAGGCCAGGATGGATAGGAAAGAGCTCAAAGAAGATAACAATAATATGTGTCGGCAGAAAGATAGAGGATGTCGTTGTATAACGATTGTGGACGTGAGTTTCACAGTCGAGCACGTGCAGAGTGAAAGCTTGTGTCTCCAGCTGTCGTCAAGAGAAGGAATGGAACAGCTTATTTATTGTTCATAGATGACCTGAGGGCAAGAGGAGGTTAAACGTGGTGACACAGTTCAATTAGGTATGAAGGAATCAAGCCGCAGGCCTTATGGGTCAGAGTAAGAACTTGTATGGGTTGATCATATAGAAGCCACCGTAGCTTCTTCAGCAAAGGAGATGCATGGTGAAACGCCAATGAATACCAAGTAGTATTATATGCTAGAGTTAGCCGAGCGACAGACTGAAGATGCTCTGGAGTGCAAGGTAGGCAATCGCCTGTGGCTGCGATTTAAATTAAATGGTGCAAAATTATTGCATGTGAAGATAGAAGCCGGAACCAAGCTCTTGACTTCAGGCGAACAGCAACACAAGGTCCGATCGCCAAAGATTTCAATTTATTTCCAGGGAAGGCCAGACTTCCACGAGCAGAAAAGCCTGGCAGTGAAGGACTGAGGTTGTGGCTTTAAGAACAATGCATGTGGCAATGAAGGAGAGACTAGTATAGGGTCGGAAAATGCCAGACAAACGAAACACTTAAGCAAAGGCAAGATAACATTTGAATTGTACTTAGCATAACATGCAATATGACAGGCCTCTTACTTTGGATTGCAGCTCCAGCAGGTATTGATTTTCATTAGACATGACGAATTCTACAGCAAACATTATGTCATGCAGCTGTAACACAAATGCTGAGGAGCCTCTGAGCTAGACAACAAGTAAACGATCAGTGTGATTCTATTAGTCAATCAGCTGAGCTTTGTAGGATGCGAGTGAAGCACTTACAAACATCGTTAGAACTATCATATACACGGATGCCAGCTTGAAAAACTCGTAGGATCCCAGGCAGGCCAAGACCAGCAACAATTTAAACTCTCCATATCTTAGAGTAAAATGAATCAAGTTGCACCCATCCCAGCGGACGACTACAAACACGATAGAAAACGTAGCTATAGAGGAAGAGACTGAGAAGACCTCACGAGCGAACAGAACCATAAGAAATATTTCCTTTAGAGTACACGTTAAGTGTCTAGACAGAGACTAAGTTCTCTGAAAAGGTTATACAATACTATTATTATTATCATAACGCACGTTTCCATTGAACCAGGAGCATAACTTTTGGAGTACCTGTATTACTGCAAGTGCAGGGTCTTCTGGCCGCTCGTTCGAAGTACCTTATCCTAGAGCCGTGTCCTCCACCGTTTGACAAATACAGGGCCCCGAATTACGCCAGATGCTTCTGGTCAGCTAATTAAAGCAAGTCTAGGTATTACTTACAATAAAAAGAACACACAACTTCGGCACTGAAATTAAACCTCGAGTAGGCCAAAGAGACAGGCCACAACAGCCGGATAGACAAACCGCAGCTATTATGAGATTGCCGCCGGAACGACAGGCACAGTCACGTGCACCAAACCAAACCGTACACTTCATAAACAAATTTCATTCTCGAGGACAAGCTATAAATAATCTACAATTTTTTCTCTGATAACCAAGTTTACAGCAGCCTGAGAATTTTGTACCGACAAACGGCCAAAGGTGGAATTATCTCTGCACATGCGATCCGGAACAGCAAAGGTAATCTGCACTGCTCATTCAGACAACATTCAAGAGAATATAGCTTGGTCAACGTGGCAATATTAATAAATCCAAATGTGTATAACTTTAATAATGATAATAGCGGTCGTTAGAATATCCACATAAGAAAACTACGTCTCTCTAAAGGCTAATTTAACAGCAAGCCTTAGGTAAGAGCCCTCTAATTGACAATGCTGCTTCTGATGCAACTGCTTATGTAAACATGTGCTGAAACAAGTTAAACCTGTATTCACAGGTGACGGCAACAATCCGGGTCGATTCAAGACTTCACTCTTGCGACATCTTAAGGCTTTTAAGCTTCAGAGTGCGAGATTTCACAGAGCACTGAATTGAAACCGGAAGAAACCACCCCACCGAAAACAACCATGGCTTTATGAGGCTAATGAAACGATGGGCAAGCTCTGTCGACATTTCTTTAACAAAGACATTGTTCCTTTACAACATAAGTAAAGTGTCATAAAGAGATCTGGTTCTATTGGGGTGCAATAAAAAGTCTTATTGCTATTATAGCTAGCTGGCATAACCAACTGGGCAAAGAAGGGCAATGTCATCGTCACATGCGAAAGCCTGACTTCGGCAGCACAAATTAGAAAAGCCTCCCTCCGAGATACACCAATTAGCCTAGCTGCTAGCCAACAATTTCTCCATCCCCCCTCCAATGCGAAACGCCTAGCTCGGGCAGCCGATTATTCGAATCGCTTGTCGGTCTGCCAGCCGAGGCTCTAGCATGGTTCAAATAGTATCTGTCAGATCGCATTCAATCCGTGTATTGCGGGGGTCAAGTCTCATCTCACAGTCCATATGCAAACTAGTAGACTATGTAGTGCCACGAAAGTCTGTTCTTTGTCCTGTGCTCAGTCTGTCCGTAGTGCTACGCTCACTATTCACAGCTGCATTTTCGGTTTAAATCGTCGGAATCTGCCGACGAAGCTGATAAACCGATCGGTTGCCTTCCCGATATTTGATTCGAGCTATTGGTGAATTTCCTTAAACTAAATGACAATAAAACCAAAATCCTACTCGTAAGACATCCCAAGAGTTTGGCTGGACTGAGAGACTTCACGTCTAGTCAATCCCTTCGATATTTGCTCTAAATGTAGGCATCGTCTTTAATAACAGCTTAAATTTTGACATTTGCTATAAGAAAACTACTGCTATTGCTAGCCACCACGTGAATTATATTTAAATGAATTATATCCCTGTCTAAAAGTAGGCACTACCTACCACGATAGCTTGCCAAGCCTTAGTCCCAGGTCGGGCTTGTGCTAAATTGATGCAATTCCATTTTTGCTGGGCTTTTAAAGAAAAGCCACTAGGCCGCTTGTGCTGGTGATTAATGCAGCTGCAAGGCTAGACAAAAAATGTATGGCGTTTCACCATGCATCTCCTTTGCTGAAGAAGCTACGATGGCTTCTATATGATCAACCCATACAAGTTCTTACTCTGACCAATAAGGCTTGCGGCTTGATTCCTTCATACCTAGCTTAACTGCTTCACCAGGTTCAGCCTCCTCGTGCCCTCAGGTCATCTATGAACAATAAATAAGCTGTTCCATTCCTTCACTTTAATACAGTTGGGGACACGAGCTTTCACTCTGCACGTCCTAGACTGTGAAACTCACGTCCACAATCGTTATGAAATGACATCCCCTATCTATCTGCCGACTATGGCACATTCATTGCAGTCGGCCTGACGTGCTACTTTAAAGCTACTCAATATCTCAACTGCTCTCCTGACTCAGCTATGCTTCTCACTTTATCTTTCTTGCCCAAGATGAATTCTGTTGGCTAGCCAATGCGCACCGAAAGTCGCTTAAGCTTTTACTGACCTGCAGAAAACTCTCCTGCCTAACACCTACATGGTCTTTGTGGAGTTACACAAGATACATTACAATACTTGTCGGCAGCGACCAACCGGCAGATACTGGCCCTAGGCGACAAATTGCTTTCCTAAAAGGGCTCACCAGGCAGACTGCTGTTTTACCGAACTCTGCTAGCTACTCCATGAAATGCAGCAGCCTGTTCACATTCGATTACCAAGATGGATTACCTTCGGTCCAGAGTCTGCCACACTGCCAATTGTGAACGCGCTTTTAATGTGATGACAATAGCTAAGGCATGGGTAATAACTTGATATAAGCCAGCAGAGAAAGGCTCGTAAAGGTTGTTATCAGCCAGATGATCATGTAGTCTCTTTGGTGTCTCGATGGCAATGAGCCAAAGAAGTCCAGAAAGATCCATAAACGTCTTTTGCACTGCACGATTCTAAACAGTTTAATCTTTTGGCCTGCCATCGTGGCCAAGACTGATAAGTCACCGAAGCGCCCCGAACAGTAAGAGTAGAGATAGCGAATAGAATGAGCACAGCAGCTAACTTAATTATTAGCTTGGGCTTAATTTTTAATATTCTAGATCGTATACTTAAAACTAAATGCTTGCCTTGCCGACATTCGATCCTGGCTGTCGGAAAACTTCTTGAAAAGGACTGGTTGGCAGTGAGCCCCGAGATCCGGCGCTAAAATATATGCACGAGACGTACACATGCACTTCTGTGACACCACCGGAGCCACAGTGCTGAAACTATCAATAGCAGGCCGGGGCATGAGCACACAGTTAAATCACAGGCCAACACTCAACAGGCGTGCAGGACATGCGAAAACCTAGCATGAATTTAATTGTGCTTACGTTCAATGCCATAACGAGTCTTCTCATATGCCTGAATGCAGTCATTGCAGCCGACAGCCTTCCACAAGTGGCAGTCACAAGACTGGCTCACATAACTTAGTCACAAGACTGTGTCACGAAGTATTTCCAGAGCTGGGTCAGCGCACTTTTGTAGACCATGACGCGAGTTTACGTTCACATTGAACAATCACCTCCAACGAGTAAGCAGAAGAGGAACTAAACTGTCAAGTTCAAACAATACAGCACCAGCAGGGGTGACGTTTCTGTTACCAGAACAACAAGCGGTAACTACAATAGCTAACGGTCACGTGGACACACTTCTGATGAACCTACAGAGGGGGAGGCCATCTCTCCACAATGTTACTGAGCAAGCATTGCTTCCGTAAAGATGCCGGCAAGCGACAGCTACAGCAAGCCCATGCAGCTACAGACCTGCCATCAAATTAATGCAAACTTGCAGGGCATGACGTATCTCTCCGTCTATTACTCTTCAAACCAACAAGTATTAAGTGGGTAGGCGTTAAGCTGTACAGTTGTCGGTAGCATGCTCAAAAGCTAAGCAGCTTTCACAGCTGGCCCAATGGTTCAGGTGCTGGCCCGACTGAAGCCAGGGTGAACGTATTTAATGACCGAGGTCGTGGGCTCGAGCCCTACTGCATCAATGAAGCGCCTAAATTGAGAACCAGTTCTCTTAGAGTGCTATACAAATGAATTAGTTAAGGGTAGAGATGGAAAAAGGAGTGCTGTCGGCTACAAAAGCAAACTCTTGTTGTCGTAATTATTATTATTATTATTATCACCGACTGCTTGGCTTAGATGAATGGAACTGCAGGACTTTCATGCAGATTTTATCAGTTTAGCTACAGCAGCTGCCGGGGAGAGTGAACAACTGCATCGCAGGGCATGCAACAGGCACGTAGGCAGTGGCATCGAGCTCAATGGTGGGAATCTCAGCAGGCAGCCGGCCAGGCGACCCTGTCGACCTCTCCGGAATGTTGCCGTCACATCCCGAATACTTATCTTTTACGCTTCTTCAGCACAAATGCTCGAAGCAAATTTGCAGGTGTCAGCAGCAAAGCTCAATAGAGAAATCACAGAGACGAGAGTGGATAGGAGGGAGACAGAGAGAATGAGAGATCTGGAAACAGAGAGCCAAACAAATTGCCAAAATAAATCCAAGCAAAACATAGGCAAAAAAGCAGTGCGCAAAGCTAGCGGCAAGATCACAGCGGCTATAAACCGCTATCCAAGTTGCAGCATAGCTAGCAGAAAGCGCTAGCGTGCAGCGCTAACCGGGGCGCAATCTTTCGGCTTTTGCCGGACGGCCCGGACTCGCTGACCTTCCCGGCGCTCGCTGGGCATAGCTGTCACTCACCTACAGGAGCAGTCTGCCAGCGTCTTGGAAAACATCGAACGACCACCAATCCAAGAGCCTCGTGGACCGGATGTACGCTGGTCTGCTTCGGGTCCTGCATCGCAGTAACGACATTGCACAGGTCCAGAGAGAGCGCTAGCGGCCTGCGAAGGCCGAGGCCGCGGGCACCGCTAACAAAGAGACAGCGACTCCGTTTGTGGCTATATCGATGCAGACAGGATTGGCTGCTTTGGCAGCCAGCTTGACAACATTTTTCAAAAGCACTTCCGAGAAACGCTGCCTCTCCTACAGCCGGCGGTAGAGAACTCTCCAATCATTCATTCGGACTTTGCTGCGAAGCAAGGTGATAGCACCTCATTTGCTGTCCTGAGCGCCTGCACACACCACGTTACCACGACAGTATCTAGTGGTGCAGATGCCCTGCAACAGCAGCCAATCAATGAGTCCAGCAGCTGCTGCAGCTGCTGTTGTGGTTGGCTACTGTGATCCCCAGGTAGGCACAGTGGCTACCTGAGTGCCGGGGCTAATTGATCGGGCTGAAAATGACTAATGGTCCGGACAGTGAGAAACTAGAGTAAGACACAATGGACTGACAAGGGATTTCTTGTGACCTGTTCACTACCCCCCCCCCACATCCCACCGGCTGCCACAAAGAAAGCAGACTGCTTATCTGTCTGGCATCAGCTTTCATTCATGCAAGCTGCTCTACAACAGCTGTGAACCCACCCAGCAATGACAAATGCTGGCTGTGCTCTGTCGTGTGCCTCTCAATGCCGACAGCAAGCTAAATGCACACGGCCAAGCGCTCTCGTATTCCGTCGGGTGTTAGGCAATGACAACTACTCTCCTGCTGCCGACCGTGGCTCATCCTTTTCTAGCGGTCCTGAGCTGCTACTTCTATGCTACTCACTACCTAAACTGCTCTCCCGACTCTGCTATGCTTCCCAGTTTCTCTTTGTTGCATGAGACGAAGTTTGTTGGCTACCGAATGCGTAAGGAAAGTCGCATAAATAAATAAATCCTAGCATATAAAACAGCCTCTTTTGTATAGCGACAGAAGAGCCTTTACGGCTATCACCACCGCTTGCATTGGCGATAAAGGATCGCCCCACCGCAGGAATCGAACCCACGACCTCGGGACCGAGGCCGTGAAAGCAACCGCCTTACCCAGTGTGCCATCACGGCATAGGCTGTGAGTGCGCTATACAAAACTCTCCTGCGTAACGCCCATGTGGTCTTTATGACTTTGTGGAGTTACACACTGAGATACATTACTGACGTCTGCCAACAAAGCACCAATCGTTGGCAAGGCTTGGCTGCCATTGCTCGTTAGACCGAGCCTTGCATCGATTGCAGTGCCTGTCTGACCGATTGCTGCTACGATCACCTGCGTCCCACACTGCGGCCCATGCAAAGCCACATTCACAAGCAAGCATACACTGCATAGTCTCAAGCAAGGATTATATTATAATACTGATAACAATAACAATAATGCATTTTTGTAGTGCAGTCAGAGAACTCATTCTCTTTATGGGCACTGTACATGTGCTGTAAAGGCAGCATGATCCTATAGTTAAGTCTTCTAGAACTTTCCATGCCATGCCACGAAATGCCTGCAGATGTTACAGAACACCTGGCTTGTCTGGGTTAAGAGACTCAGCTTCCAATCACACCATTTCCCTAGTACCTCTACTGGCTCCACATTACACAGTGCAACAGGTCAGGTCACTTGTTTTTGCGCCCTGTCAATCTCAGGTTCTGGCCTACACACTGCGCATGAGACAGAAGACTCCTGCAGCTCCCCGATTTTGCATTTTTGCACATCATCAAAATGTTTTCCTTTGGCATAAGTGTCAATAAAGAGATGAGCTTCTCGTTAGAGAAAATAACATCTGTTAATATAATTGCTAGGGTTATTCACAGGTGTCACCAAGGTTATGCATTCCCTCAGCCCAGCATCGTCTGGTGGCCTGCTTTGGGTAGAATGAGGCGTTTGCTGGGAGCAGCTACTCGAGCGATAGAACTTTAGTAACAAGCAATTAACTACAACGGTAGACAGAAAACGATCACTCTATCCCTCACCTAATTGATCGATCTATCACTCGGCCAACAACAAACCTGCCGGTACGGAAGAGTCAGCTCTGAAGTAAAGCGCCCTTACAGCACAGCCAGCACTTAGCGACGACCAACTTAGCACTCAGCTACAACCACTGTCTCATTGTGGTTATGATTTTCTCGACTAAATTGAATTCGAGTCGAAACCAGTCACTAGCGTTCGAATAGCGGTTCGTGATCACAATAATAATAATAACATACTTGCACAGCGAACCCTCGGACAACTGAACCTCGCTGTAGGCACTTTACAGATGCAGTATAGAAAGCATTATCAAATGACTGGTGGTAACGTCCGAAAGAAGCAGGCACATTGTAAGCACCTGCATGCTCACGAGAGACGAATAACACACGCCCGCCAAATGCTGTCACAAACTGGTGGTTTTAAATTCGTTTTTAACTACCGTCATGGCAGGGAAAGTTGCGACGTGCGTTGATAGTGAGTTCCAGGCTTTTCGAGCGTAGGAATTAAGGGCATGGTCTCCAGTGGTTTTGAGGTTCGTACGAGAAATGGATAAAACAATTTAGTCGAACGTTGTACGATTCTTCACCTGACAGGGGAGCAGTTCTGATGGGTCGGCTGGGGCAAGAGAATGAAGGGACCTCCCTAACCGAACAAGAACTCCCTAACAGAACCTTGCAGAACCTTGAAGTCGATAGGCTTCTTTATTTGGAGCCAGTGCAGGTCGGAAAAAAGTGGTCCGATGTAACAATTGCGAAGCTCCCGACAGACGAGCCTATCTGCGGAGTTTTGCACCAACTGAAAGCGCCTGATTGAGCGTCGCGGGAGATGGGCAAGGATTGAGTTTCAGTAGGTCAGAATGTCACAAATGTATGGACAACTTTCGATGTAGTATCCCTGTCTTAGCAAGCCCAAATTTTAGCAATGTTTTCTGGTTTAAATTGGGAAGAATTGACTACGCACTTGATGTGGTCGTCTAATGAAAGGTCACTTCGGAACTAGAAAGACAGATTAAGTGCAAATTCGACTGGAGATGCGCTGGCGGAGCCGATTTTGAGGATTAGGTTTTCAAATTTTCTACACATGTTTTACTGGAAGAGGTATTGCTTATTTCCATTTTAGCAAAAACTAAGAAGCCATTCTCACGCGCAATGGCCGGCGACAGTTGATTCCGAACAACGACGACGTTACTTCGCTAATAACGCACGTTACAAATTTAGTCCAGGCTAAAGATTAACACATCAAAAGCTTTGAACCTTGACCAGAGCTCATGTTCGGACAAGCACCAACGCACGCGGCGACTCAAAACTGCAATCGACCAAAACAAATGATTAATACGTTGCGCCGCCCTCGCTCACCGGCACGATGAAGCAGCGAGAACGTGAGGCCGGCCTCACTGTCAGCTCTTCGGCCGCGCAGGTTCGTCTGCTGCAGTGGCACGTGATCTTGGAGGTTGCTATTAAGTCCGGCAGCAGATTCGTAAACAACTTCCCGCTGTTGGGACATGCGAAAGGGTCTCTGAGATTAAGGACGCATTCAGACTCTGTTAAGACTACGAGCAAAGCGACCACCACGGGCCGAATAGCCCGGCAGGCAAACCGCCGGAAGCAAGAACGACGCAAGCCAATTTCCGGTCGCGCGGCACACCTCTCGCTCGCTCGTTTGCTGTACTCTATATTCTATATACTCTATATACTATATCTGTATACTCTATGCTATACTCATTTTACGGTGGAAATTGTAAGCGTCTGCTCGAAACTGAAGGATAATCTTCTCGCAGTAGCAGAACAATATGGAGTTAACGACTATACTGGCAATTTAAGCATTTCGCCAGTATTTATCGTCGTAGTAGTTGTGGTTGTAGCGGGTTTCAGCCGGTCGGAATTTCAAGTAATCTCGCCGTTAAAACTTGCTGATTGAATTTGCACGTAGCGATATCGCAAAACCACTTATAAGGCCGGGTTAAATAATTCTCCCAACGCACGTGGTGGCTTGGTAGAGTCCGTTTATGGGCAATCGGCGTTCGTTTGGCGTATCGCTGACGAAGATCGGTGGTAACCGTAAGCCGTTGGGCGATAATAAAGCACACAAAAAAGAAAACGAGAAGAAAAACAGCAACAAGGTAATACCTTAATTAAAAATTTTCTCCGGCGGACTCTTACTGCGCCGCTGAGAACGTCGCCGAAACGCCGGTATTAAGGGCCATCGCTTGTGGCCTCGTGGGTTCACTGAGCAGTCTCCGAGATCGTAAGGTTAGCAGATCGTTCCACCTCGCCTAAGTGACGCCAGGAAAGCAATAACGAATATTATCGACACCGGCATTGGGCAATTCAGGATTGCCTGCTGTATAACGTATACCCACCGTGGCTTAACGTACGTGAATTGGTCATCTTATGGCCCTTCAATGTCCCCTTACGAATGGGCTACTGATTTCTAGCCTTCGATTTAGGCGACTTCCCTTTCATGTTGGAATACTGCTTGGCTGTTGGATGTGCATTTATGTCCGGATCAGTCGGCAAGGAAAAATTAGCTTATGCTACGAGAAAGTTGCATTAGAGAAAAAGCGCTAATCTCATCTCATGCATTAAACGACCCTGGCTATGCTGGCTAGCGGCGGCCGTTTGCCAAACTACGACGTGTAGTTTAATTTGTTGGTGCGTCGTTCCTGCATCTGGAGAGTTCCGATTGGCGTTTCCGAGTGGCGTTTATCGCGCTCCTTCCACGACCAGGGACGCGAAGTGCGAGCGCCTTAGCTCTAGGGACTATGACCCAGAGACGAGCAGCATATCAGCGACATGCCAAATTGTAGCGCCCACGAAACGCATATAAAGGCCCTTTTAAGCCTTCTTATCCAACGGCCCAGTCGTCGCATCCCGGGAAAACGAAGCTCTAGCTGATTTCTTCCCAGAAGGCGCAGATTGTGTGCACACAGATCGACATGGCTGGGCTCGAGAGAGAGAGAGAGAGAGAGAGAGAGAGAGAGAGAGAGAGAGAGAGAGAGAGAGCAGCGAGCGTTCCGTCGTTTAGCGAAAAATAAGGACGACGACAGTCGTTCTTATTGTCTAGGTTTTAGTATGAACTTGACTGGTCGTTAGTACTGTTCCCACCTCAATGTTCCCCAACTCAATCGTCGCCCGGGAATAATGTAAGACTACTGTGGTATTGTGGCTTAGGAGTTTTATTCGTTCGGTGCTGGAGCTCGTAACTCAAATCGCTCGTACGTTAAATCAATTTTTTCCCCATTGAAATGAATTGAAACGCCATTGATCCGTTCAGGGCCTCAAAAAAGCACTGTTATTTTTGTCACATGTTTTTAAATTAAAAAATGGACTTTTAAACAACGAATATTGTTTTATGTAATTCGATATAATATAATTCATTTGTATAGCGCCCCAAGAGAACTTAGTCTCTATTCAGGCGCTTCACATATGCCTCCGGGCTCGAGCCCACGACCTCAGCCAGACCGTGGTCGTGGGCGAGCACCTTAACCGCTGGACCAGGCTTAACCGCTTAACCTGGACCGCTGTTTTAAAAACAAAACAATAGAATGTCTTCCAATAAACGGGTTTTATTAATCCTAATGTACCGGAGTAACTACGAGATAAGACGACTTGAAGATGCTAATAAAGTTAGAGAAGAAAGGCTTAAATTACCATCTGAATCTCATTTGCCGATTTTTGCCCTTTTTGCCGGGCTTTCCTCACTTTCAGTTTATTGACGGGGCCTTTACGTGGACGCGCCAAATGTTATCAGTTATGCGATGAACTCTCACACGATGATATTGCCTAAATAGACTACAGTACGTACTTAGCTGTTCCTGCCGTAGTCGGACTTAACACCGCAGTCTTGCGATCTTGTGCGTCCAAGCACCACGATAGCTCTCTCGAGTCTGTGTGGAAGCGAACCAACAGGCCTGCGCTTGGTGTCACACCCGGGTCGTAAGGCAGTGTCTTGCAATGGAACGCCGTTCGCTGCCCTACCCTTATTGGTCTGAGCAACCACGCGGAGTGTGACATTCGCTGCGGCAACTAGCGTTGGAGTATCTGAAGTTGGCTCATAACCCCCATTTAGCTAGCAAATCAAAGCAAAAAATCGGCCTAGAGACAGCTCGTATCTCGAAGCACTAGTATGTCGGGACACTCGTAAGCCGAGGTATTACAGTACTTGGCACTAAATAAAATTGATAATTGAAATTAGGCAGGCTTGACTGTGGAGCTCATGTGGTCGTCTAATGAAAGGTCGCTTCGGAACATGACACCTAGATTTCGTGCACATTCAACAGGAGATATACTGGCAGAGCCGATTTTGAGCGTTAACCTTTCAATTGCTGAATCATACTTGGTTTGCCTATGACTAGTAAGTTGGTTATACCATCATTCAATTTAAGAAAGTTTGCTACCATCAACACGTGCAGCAAGGGAGTTAAGAGAATTCGACGTGCTGGAAGGGTGGGAGGGATCGAAGCAAAGGTACAACAAAGTGTCGTCCACAAAGAAGCGAAAGCCTAGATTGTTCTTGGCAATCACATCGGCAAGGAAGAGAGTATAAACCGTGAAAAGAACCGGACCTAGCACCGAGCCCTGAAGTACCCCATCTTTCAGAGGTGCTTCGGTTGATCGTTGTCCATTCACATCAATACTCTGAAGTCTCCCACTGAGATAGGACCTGAACCATTGCATTGCAATACAGTGCCAGAGATGCCCAGGCGAGATTAGAGGTGCTCAAAAAAATACTTGGTGGTTCCTTACTAGGTCGTCCGACATCCGACGCATTTCTGACTGTGTGAACTTATTAGCTCTAAAAGCAGACTGGAACTTACTGGTAAGGCTTGAAGTTTTAATATGTGAGTTCAGCTGGTCTGCCACGACCCGTTCCAGCGTCTTTGAAAGGAACGGTAGAAGGGAAACTAGGCGGAAGAGGCTCAAGTTCTCTTGGTCTGGTGTTGCTTTCTTGCTTTTTTGTTGCTTTCTAGAGTTCTTTCTTCTAGATCTTTATTTCTTGAGTTCTTTCTTCTTTTGGTCTGGTGTTGCTTTCTTAAGCAGTGGCCTGACTACAGCCTTTTTGAAAGGTGCTGGGACATGACCTGAGGCTAATGACCTATTTATGATGATTAGATTAGCGGGTTAAAGGTCGTTTGGATGCGGCGCACGACCGCCGTGAGGTCACGACGCTAGGTCAAACGATGAAGCCGCTGGAGTAGCTTAAATCAAGGTCTGCGTGGTCAGCGTAAGCGAATGATCGACGACTATTCCGCTACGATTTCTGATGCATACATGTCGGCACGAGCTCGCAGCCGCGAGCTCGACGCTGTTGGTCAGTTGTAATGCCAATGAGAAAACTTGAGAGTATGGCTCGTCTGGCGGATTGTAACAACCCAAGAGAATGTTAGCGGCTCCTGTTGTAGTGCATGACCACGAGGAGCAAGACACCGTAGTTTTAGTTTAATCGCTACTCAGATGCCATCTGACTCATCCGGAAGTCAGTCGCTGTTTGAGCATAGAATGAGACAGTTGTTCGCTAGGGCACTGTACTCGAGCGCATGCGCCACTCTTGGGCCACGGAATTAGCTTCTCTGCGCTTGCAGCTCGGACTTGCTGGAGCCAGGTGAGGGTGCTCTTGACTGCTGCCACGTTCTAACGCCTTCAGCGCCTTAAGACGTAAATGCACCGACGACTAGTTAACCGCATTTCATGGAGGCACCATCTATATTTGTAACGCGTCGGCGAGGACTTGTACCCGTGTACTTTGCACCCGTAACCGCGACCAAAAATCTACCGGAACTCACAGCGAGAAAAACGTCCAGAACTCACAGTGAGAAGAAGAGTCAGTCGCTCAGGCCGCCCTATAGCCAAAGTTCCAGCGAGCCATCGCCGCAGCTATGAGTGAGTTCAGGGAGGAGCTGACGGTGGACGCTTGATGATTTCAATTCATCACGGCATCTGACTCTCAGACTGGTGCACTAGGGTTTTAAGCTATATATATATATATATATATATATATATATTATGTGGTTTATGGTTATATACCATAGTATATAGTATATAGCATATAGTATATAGCATATCGTATATATAATATCGTATATAGCATATATAGCATAGAGCGGCACATAGGGGCGCAGCATGCAGCGGCTATCACCACCGCTTGCAGCGGGGGGGGGGGGACTGCGATATTTGGGTCGTTCCCCATAATAGACGTAAGTAGCTTAAGTGTGGAGACGTGTTTCCTCCGCAAGAGTGCTTGAGTTGGCGTGTGTGGGGTATTCCTTCCGAACTGGTAGGAACGGAGTCCTAGTTCTCCGGTTAGGGTTTATGCTCCGGTTCGGGCTCTGTCTATTTGGGTCGTTCGTCACTTGACGTAAGCAGCCTCAGTGTGGAGAAGTATAGCCGTAAAGGCTCTTTTGTCGCTATACAAAAGAGGCTGTTAAATCAGCTAGCACACCAATGATACGTATATATTTCTTCCCCGGCTCAGCTATCCAACCTAATGTCTCCGCTGTCGGAGGAGGACGTTACCTCCCGCCTTCAGTGAGCCTGCAACACGTCTCCGGGAGCTGACCGTCTGGAATATCGCCACTTACGCCTCGTCGACCCGGGTTGCGCGCTCATTGCTTGCATCCTGAACGGCTGCCTCCACTTCGGGGACGTGATTCCTCGTGGAAAACGGGTTTCATTATCCTTATTATTATTATTATTATTATTATCATTATTCACTATCCTTATCCACAAGAAGGGCGACCCAAGCGTGCCTGGTAACTTCCGTCCCATCACGCTCTTGCCCACTCTTTACAAGCAGCTCTCGGGCAGCCTGGCCACTAGGCTGTGCCAGTTGGCTGGCGGCCGTGGGCTGCTGTCGCCGTTGATGTTTCCTACTACTGCCGGCGTCCGGCAAGGCGACCCTCTATCACCGATCCTCTTTGATCTGGCGACGAAATCAGTTGTCAGACTCACTGCTAACAAACACGAATACTGCTTCCAGCATGGCGGAACCTCCCTGTCTGTCTGAACCTTGGAAGATGACCTCGCCCGGTTTTCGGACACGTCTTCTGGTCTTCAGGCCCTCGTGTCCGTAGTTGAACAGGCTATGTCGACGCTGGGCACGCAGTTCTGTCCAGCGAAGTGACGTGTCGTCACCCAAAAGTGTGCGGAGGCCGCGCCACTCAATCGCCCTACATAACAGGCGGATTTCGGAGACCAAGCCAGTGGCCTACCTTGGAGCCCCGCAGGGTCTCGGGCAGCCTAGGGCTGTAATAGAGCAGGCCTACTCTTTCTTTGCAAAGGAAATTAACCTACTTTAAGCAAGCCTTCTCGCCCCTTGGCAAAAGCTTGACGCCTTTCGGACACTCTTCCTGCCACGGCTCGACTACCTTTGTGGGGCACAGCTTGTGCCTAAGGCCGCTCTGCAACCAGCCAAAATGCTCTGATAGAGTTATGTCGCTTCGCGTGCGGTCTGCCAAACTTTGCATCTGTGCATTTCCCGTTTACGCCTTGCTTTGTGGGCGGGCTTGGCTTGATCCTCTTCGGCACGAACACCTCCATCCTACGAGCTTCGCATGCTGTGCTTGCCCGATGCGTGCACCCGTCCAGTCGCCCGTCACAGACTCGAACGGGCAGTTACCAGCCTGAATGGCACGCCATCGTCCGATGAGGAGCGTTCGCGATACCTGAGCCCAGCAGCCTTCGGCCCTGGCAACAGTGTTGGCACGATTTTGCTGTGGTCGGACGTGCGTAAGTGCCTCAAGCGGCTCTCCTGTCGCCTCTCGCTGACCGGCCTCAAGTTCTGGCTGTATCCACCGACCCTGACGGCACCGAGCACTGGATCTGCCACGAGTGGTCACCACGAAGCTGCGAGAGTTCGCCAGGCTCGTGGAAGGCCGTGATTGGGTAGCCCAGCCTGCATAGGGCAGGGTCAGCCGCTGCCTAGCCACGAACAGATTCGCCTCCCACAGTCTCTTCGTAACCACGGGTCTTGGTCTGCCGTTCCGGGCTTGGCGGTTCGTGCACCGAGCGCGCCTGGACGTGCTGCCAGTGGCTGCTGCCAGGAGTTGGGCATACCCTGGGACGGTTACAAGCTACCACCTATGCCGCATGGAGGCAGAGACCGTTTGCCACGTGCCGAGCCACTACCGGCCGATGCTGCACGCAATTACGTACCGACACAACCTGGGCCGCCTGATCGGAGCTCTTCCGTCACCGTGCTTAACTGCATGTCGTCAGGCCGTGCCCTCCTGCTTAACGGTGGTCTGGCTCTCAAGCCGGACCTGGTCACTGACAACGGCACTGATCTAATAATTGTGGGTGTGATGGTGCCATTTGATGGCAGAAAAGACGCTCTGATTGTAGCGGCCCGGAACAAGACCGATAAATATGCAGCCATTGCCCGGTCTTTCCTGACCACTGGCTACCGGTCGGCAGTGGTGTGGCCCTTCGTGGTCGGGGCTCTTGGAGCCTGGTGGCCAAACAATGAAGCTTGCCCGTCCGAACTTTGCACCGCACGCTCGGAAAGGACGGCATTAAGGCGGCACTGCATCTCCGAGGCCATACCGGCTCGGAAGCCGTGTGGTTCCTGTTCCTGAACCGGGATGCCCAGGTAGCACTCTCGACCCCGGCAGGACATAGCAACGCCGGCTAGTGTATATAAACTAGCATTTCTTCTGGTGTACAGCGACCCACATAGAAATTCAGACATGGGTAGAGTATCTCTGCTTGTTTTGCTCAATTTTTCGGCAGCTTTTGATACTATCGATCACCAATTCCTTATTGAACGCCTTTCATCTCGCCTGGGCATCGCTGGCACTGCACTACAATAGTTCAGGTCCCATCTCAGTGGGAGACTGCAGAGTATTAATGTGTATTGACAAAGATGTATGTAATGTAATGTAATGTAATGTATCTCCGTCAGTAACTCCACAAAGTCATTAAGACCATGTGGGTGTTACGCAGGAGAGTTTTGTATAGCTCACTCACAGCCTAAGCGGCTTTCGGTACGCATTCGGTAGCCAACAGACTTCGTCTCACGCAACAAAGAGAAAGTGGGAAGCATAGCAGAGTTAAGAGAGCAGTTGAGGTAGTGAGTAGCATGGAAGTAGCAGTTCAGGACCACTGAAAAGGATGTGCCATAGTCGGCAGTTGGAGAGTAGATGTCGTTGAGTAAGAATTGTGGAAGCGAGTTCCATAGTCTAGGACCTGCAGAGCTAAAGCTTCTGTCGCCAACTGTCTTTAAGCGGAGGAATGGGACAGCTAATTTATTGTCCACACAGGACCTGAGGGCGCGAACAGGCTGAAACTGATGCAGTAGTTCAGCTAGGTACGAAGGAGCCAAGCCGTGGCGGGCCTTGTGGGTCAGCGTAAGAACTTTGCTCTGTATCCTTTGCTCAACCGGCAACCATCCTAGCTCTTTCAGCAGAGGTGACACGTGCTCAAACCGCTGAGACTTGAAGACCAGCCTTGCAGCCATATTCATAGTCCGCTGTAGTGGCATAATAGCTTTCTTTGGTAGCCCAGCCAAAAGGGAATTACAATAATCAAGCCGAGACAGAACTAAAGAGCTAGTTAAATTTTTAACAAGCCACTGCGGGAGACAGCTTCTAATCTTGGATAGGGATCGGATGTGATGGCTAGCTGTAGAGGCAGTCTTCTGAATGAAGCTTTTGAAATTGAGGCAGCTGTCGAACACGACACCAAGATTACGAGCACGTGGTGAAGGTCGCACAATAGCATCACCTGTTAGAACAGCAAAGCCTTTTAATCCAGCCACACGCTTAGGGTGTCCTATGAGAAGCAGTTCGGTTTTATCGTCATTTAATTTCAGGAAGTTTTCCGACATCGAGGATCAAATATCAGCAAGGCAAGCATTCAGTTTCTCAGTTGCTGCAGCAGATTCCGACGGTTTAAATGACAAATACAACTGAGTATCGTCAGCATAGAAGTGATATCCTATTCCATGGGCCTTAATCACTCATCCGAGGTGCCTCTAAAATATGGGGTACCTCGGGGCTCCTTGCTAGGTCCGGTTCTTTTCGTGGTTTATACTCTGCCTCTTGCCGATGCGATTGCCAAGTACAATCTAGGCTTTCACTTCTATGCGGATGACACTCAGTTGTACATTTGCTTTGATCCCTCCCAGCCCTCGAGCACGCCGAATACTCCCAACTCTTTTGCTGCATGCACGGATTGATGACATCCGCACATGGATGGCAGCCAATTTTCTTAAATTAGATGATAGTAAAAACAACTTACTAGTTCCGCTCAGCCAGCATAACTCCCGTTGAATCTGCAAGAAATGTAGGTGTCATGTTTCAAAGTGACCTTTCGTTAGACGACCATATCGTCTCCACAATCAAGTCTGCCTTCTTTCTGCTACGTATAGTTGCTAACATTCGGGTTTGCTTAGACAGGGATACCACATCTAAGTTGGTCCATGTATTGGTGACATCGTGCAGTGACTTCTGTAACTCACTGCTTGCTGGTCTACCATCATGTACAATCAGGCGCTTACAGCTGGTGCAAAACCCTGCAGCTAGGCTTGTCTATCGTGAGCGTCCAAGTTACCACATCACACCACTTTTCGCCGACTTGCACTGGCTACCAGTCAAACAATGGATCGTCTTAAAGGTTTTGTCACTCACCTGTAGGTCCTTTCATTCTTTGGCTCCCGCATACCTATCAGATCTACTCCCCCACCAGGCCAAGCATAGTACCACCGGCTTCTCGGAATTTAATTGTTTACCTATACCTCGTACGAATTTCAAATTCGTTGGAGACCGTGCCTTCAGTTCGTATGCTCCCAAAGCCTGGAACTCACTCCCGACTTTCGTCACAACATCCCCTGACTTGACAACATTTAAAAAGAAATTAAAAGCGCACCTATTTATGCGGGCATTTAGTATGTCCCTGTGATACGTCCTTTATTTGCTCATGCGTCCTGACACTGTTCCATGCTGCCACTAACCACATTTGCATGCTGACCCGTGCATGTCACCCCTAACCATATTATTCATGTTGTTTATCAAATGTGATACCGATCACCATTCGATCGTGTTTCCTTTGCAGCAAATGTAAAGTGCCTAGAAAGAGAATGAGTTCTCTGAGGGCGCTTTATTAATTGTATTATCATTATTATTAAAAATATATCTTGCGAGTCACCGTAGTGCTCGAAAATGGTCAGACCTCGAGGTACTGCTGCTGGCGCCGTCTGTTGAACAGTGACATCTCCGAAGGGCTGCCGCTGCTGCTGCTGCGCTTTTGTCACGGGCCACCACCGCGGCATGGCAGTGCTCTGACTGTTGTCGGACGCCGCTGGACGTACGTAAATCGTCACTTTCAGCTCTTGCGTGGAGCGTGCGCCACGTCCGCCACGTCCGCCGAAGAGCGCTCGTTCAGCAGCGTCTCACCGGGTCGTGCAGAGACGCGCCCGGACACCAGCAGGCGCAGTCGGTGCCGACGAATCCCTCGCCGAGGCAGCGCCTGGTTGCGGGGCAGCTGTTCGCCGCTACAACGGGGACAGAGTGAGGATCTCGCGAGCCAGTAAAGCTACGGCCGCGACGGTAAAGGTCTAGCGAATGCACAGCCTCCCGAAACCACCACACCCAACCACGTGACTCACAGCAGGCGCCTTATCGCGGGCCTCTGACCCCGGTAGTTGCGTAGCCTAGCGGTGGGCACGGTGAACTAACGGGTATTCACGAAGAAGAACTTGCTGTTAGCTTAATAATAATAATAATAATAATAATAAGGAGACATGCATACAGTGCACTCAGAGAATTAATTCTCCTTCTAGGCACTTTACAAATCTTGGTGAGTAAGCCTATCGATTGATTAGCGATAAGGTACACAAAAACAAACAGTGGCGGAGCTATGATTTTCATATAGGGGCAAGATTGTGTAGGGGGGACAAGATCCGAAAACTCTTTCGGCAGACGAGGCTAGATCTGCTATTAAGGAAAAGTTGTGGCGCAAAATCGTCATTTTAATTTTGACAATAACTCGGTGGTTTCTCAGCTGGTGGAAATACGACAAAACTTCATCGCTAATGGCGGTCGGGGGCGTAGAATAGGGGGCGGCCCAGGTCGTTTCCCCCTGTCGGTGAGGGGGCAATGCCCTCTTCCCCCTCTGGCTCCGACATCGTGGGAAAGATTGAGCACCCATCGGAAAATTCACAGGGATCCAGCAAATGGTCGTATAAACGGGTGTAATTTTTGTTTATTTTTAAATTTCGCTAAGTTGGGGTGACATTAGTCGGAAGGGAATTTCAGGCTTTGAGAGCACGAGAACTACAAGCACCGTCTACAAAAAATCTGAGGTCAGTTCGAGATATAGCTAAACGAATTACGTCAAAAGATCAGGTGGTACGCTGCCTAACTTTATTGGGAAGGAGTTCAAAGTTCGAATTGATAGGCTTTTGGCTACCAATTACGCACCGAAAGTCGCTTAGGCTCTGAGTGGGCTATGAAAAACTCTCCTTCGTACAGCGTAGCCTTTACGGCTTTGTGGAACTACAGACGGAGATACAAATATGTTAGAGTGAAAGAATAAAGGGACCTAAGATTGAGAGACAGAAGCTTATAATAATAATAATACTAAATAGGGGGCATGTGCGCGAGAGCATTGTCCTCATAAAGTAATGGTCTGCTTGTCAGCAATTCAATGCGCTGAGCGTGAGCTGCTTTAATAATAATAATATAAATATAAATAACAATAATACACTTGATAAAGCGCCCTCAGAGAACTCAATCTCTTTCTAGGCGCTTTACATTTGCTGCAAAGGAAGCACTATCGAATGTTAAGTGGTAGCATGTTCAATAAGCAACAAGAATAACACGGTTAAGGGTGACATGCACAGGGTCAGCATGCAAGTATGGTCAATGGCAGCATGCAACAGTGTCAGGACGCATGAGCAAATAAAGGACGTATCACAGGGACCCACTAAATGCTCTCATAATTAGATGTGTTTTTAGTTTTTTTCTAAATGAGGACACGTCAGGAGATGTCTTGACACAGGTATGGAGTGAGTTACAGGCTTTGGGAGCCTACCAACTAAAGGCACGGTCTCCAAAGAATTTGAGGTTTGTATGTGGTATTGGTAAACAGTTAGATTCCAAAAAGCCAGTGGTACGATGCTTAGCCTGGTGGGGCAGTAGATCTGATAGGTAGACTGGAGCCAAAGAATGAAGGGACCTAAAAGTGAGTGAAAAAACCTTGAAGGCGATGTGTTGCTTGACTGGTAGCCAGTGCAGGTCGGAGAGGAGTGGTGAGGTGATTCGGGGTGAAGAAATTCGTTGAGCTTCTCCTGGACAGCTTGGTCACGATGAGGAAGACGCCATCCAGGCTGCTTCTTATCGACTGTACGAAGTAGACAAGCCCATTGTTATTGACTAATGGCGATATGGCGGGCGGTGGTGGCCCACTAGGTAAGGCATTTGCTCCTCAGGACCTAGTCCCGAGGTCACAGGTTCGAATCCTGCGGTGGGTGATTCGTTGTGGCCGCTGCAAGTGCTGGCGATTGCCTTTAAGGCTCTTCTGCCGCTATACAAAAGAGGCTTTTAAATTAGCTAGTGCGACACTCTTTGCTAAGCAGATTATTTTTTTAAAGCACAGTCAAGGACAGCTCCTTTGGAAATTACGTTTTGCAAGCACCAGCTGGACCGTTTGAAGATAATCTCGGAATCTTCCAAATGACTACCGTCATTGCTAATGTCAGATGAGATTGTTAATTCAAAAATAGTGTACGGCATGAGATTCTTTTGATTCTGTTTCCTCGAAAAACTGACAATATTGCAATCCGTAGTAAATCTAGCGCTATATATTGAGGGAGGCATGACCACTGTCGTCATTCTTTACCTGTTCTTAGTCACTGATGAGTCGCCTTTTGAATATTTAGGTATTATTCTGGTTTTCGACTCATGAATACCTTTCAATAATTAGCCGCTTTCAAGCCCGTGCACAGTCACGGCGGAGATCTTTGAGGAACATCGCGGGGGGGGGGGGGATATTATGAAGAAGTAAAGAATTGCTCCATACCATTCAAGGAGTTGTTCAGGGCCTTTTCTTTAGCGTGTGCAGTAGATATAGTTCTGCCAAACTAGAGGGAATGTCAATTCGGCCGTCTCAGAAGTATGGAGCGACACCTTGTTAGGCGGTTACCATGCTACCGCTATGTAGGCTTGTTGCAACCTGGCGAGACGCCGTTGAAACAGTGAACGCCCCACCTACCGACATTCACCCCACAGGGCCTACAGGGCCGCTTACCTGAACAGTTGTACATTAAGTTGACAATTTTGATGTCCCGAAAGCTCAGTCCAATCCGGTTGCCCATCGCATCCATCTTGCTTCGTTCGAGCGCCACGATGGTGGGAAGCCCGTTCCTAGAGAAGGCCTGAGATAGACGAGAGTAAAGTGAGTAGCACGCGTCCTGTCACAAAGAGAGTTTGTCACAAAGCTGCTCAATTCAACAAGCGCTTCGCGATATCTGTCGCCCAACGGCTCATTTCAGCAAGCCTTTGAAGGCGTCTAAAGCACAGCTACTGCATACGGCGAGCTTTTCAGGGCATCTGCCATGCAGCTGTTCAACTCAGCTAGCGTTTCAGTAACTCCGTCACTCTGCTGTTCATGTCAGCAAGCGTTTCAAGAACTCTGTCACTCTGCTGCTCAATTCAGCAAGCGTTTCAGGGCATCTGCCACACCGCTGTTCAATTCAACTAGTATTGCACGACCACGCCAGACCAAAACAACTCAATGGCATCGATGAGCTCGTGCGGGTGACTCATCGGTTGACCACACGCAGCAGCAGCTATCGTCAGCAGCGACCTACCCACACCGCAAAGTGAGCAGCTGGCTTTTGATCCCGCGAATGCACTTTCGAAAGCGGCGAAAGCCTTGTAGCGTGTCGTCACCTTTCCGTTGCCACATATACGGCCCTCACCTTGGGAGGTTTCAGTATTCCGCACATTTGCCTCGTTCGAGGATGCTAGCGGAAGGTGCGAAACGTGCCCGGGTTCGGAGCGACTTTTCCCGCCATTGCGCCTCAACGAGCCGTGGGCAGAGCTCTCACTTCTTGAAGAACCAAATAGACATGCTGAGTAGTAGTCGCCGCCACAGTCCAGTCGGTGCAGATTCCTTTTTCTAGCTCTGCTGCGATTCGCGTAATGACCACTGCTACCGAGAGGCTGGGTCCACGATTCATTTTTAAAAAAAAAAAAGGTTTTCAACAGCAACTTACCACTGAAGGCACCTGATGAGGGGAAGCTTTGGCTGGGCATTCCGCGTGCGACTTGCTTCTTTACCTTCTCCTTCGATTCTGGGCAGCAGTGGGTGGAGCATGAATGATCGGTAAGATCTTTTAAAAAAATATATAATATAGTTCATTTATATAGCGCCCCAAGAGAACTTAATCTCTATTCAGGCGCTTCACATATGCCTCGGGGCTCGAGCCCACGACCTCAGTCAGACCTTGGTCGGAGCGAGCACCTTAACCGCTAGACCAAGCCAGCTCGGCATCTTTAATGTTGAATTCAAGAAAAACAACTTACTAGCTATGGGTGCACCTGTTTTACTCATAAATCAGTAAGCCTAATTCTCAGTTTGGACTAGCCAAGCTTACCATCTCTAGTCTCTGCACTGAGCTCGGCATTGAAATCGTCCTGATCCGAAACGGTCCTTTTCGCTAGATTACCACGTCGGCTCCACGTATTTGTGACACTACGTCGAGGCTTCTGCGACTCACTACGGGCATATCCTGTCGTCTGTTAAATAAGCCCTTTACGGTTAATGTAAAATTTACAATACTTTGCTTAGGTGTGTTGAAATTATGAATGTCCTTATACCTCTAGCCAAGTGAATTTATTCCGTCCAGAATCTAGAAAGAGATTCAGCTCATTTTGGCCAGATGCAAATATTGTAGTTACTATTACTACAGTCACAACTAAGGGACTAGCCGCCGTTCGCGCCCATAGGTAAACCACTGTTCGGAAAAGAATTGAGCGAGGGAGCTAGGGATTCAGGAGACCGACAAGGGGAACGCGAGCGTACTAAGGTGCGTCGCACGGCGTCGCCTTCTGCATGCTCTGCTATGGGCTTGGTAATAATAATAATAGTAAGACGCTTCGTAGTAATCTAAGCGAACGAGGTAATGTACTCACTATTCAAAGAGCGCATGTGCACGAAAACTGCAAGTCGCACGGACACAGCGAATGCTGGTTTTCCGGTTTCTCTCTTTAAATCAGTGGTTCTCAACTTAATGCCTAATGCCGCGACCCTTTAACACAGTTCCTCATGTTTTGGCGACCGCCGACCATAAAGTTATTGTGTGCGAAATGTGGAAATGCGTGTTTTCCGATGGTCATAGGCGACCCCTGTGAAAGGGTCGTTCTATCACCAAAGAGGTCGCCACCCACGGGTGAGAAGAGGTTGTCTTAGTCGATAAAGTCGGTAATGAGTTTCAGACTTTGGGAACACGTGAATTGAAGGCTTGGTCTCCATTGGAGGCGAAGCTAAACAACTCGAGTCTCAAGAGTAGGTGACACGATGTCTTACTGCGTCGTGATTTGGATAGGTAGACTGGAGAACAAGAACGAAGGTACCTAAAAGTGAATGACAAAAAC
The DNA here is from genome assembly GCA_009760855.2 of Cristatella mucedo. Taxonomy (NCBI): domain Eukaryota; kingdom Metazoa; phylum Bryozoa; class Phylactolaemata; family Cristatellidae; genus Cristatella; species Cristatella mucedo. The sequence continues at coordinate 237,078 of WPIO01000156.1, forward strand.
TTGAAGTCGATGCGCTGTTAGATAGACAGCCTTTGAAGGTCGATGAGAAGTGGTTTAATGTGGAAGCTGCGAGGTTCAAGAATGGATGACAAGCCTGGCTGCTGAGTTTTGCACCACCTGTAGGTGCTTTATTGCACAGGCCAGAATACCTGCAACTAGAGAGTTGCAGAAGTCGAAACAGGATGTCACAAATACATGGATCAACTTTTGAGTTGGTATCTCTGTCTAAGTTGACCCAAATTTTTACAATTGCTTGTGCTGAAAGTCGGCAGACTTGACTGTGACGCGGTTTTGGTAGTTGAATGAAAGGTCACTTTAGAAAAGAGACCTAGATTGAGTGCAGATGCTACAAGAGACGCTGGCCGAGCCTATTATGAGGCGTATTTTCCTAATTACTGAGTAACAAAAGGTTTTCCCATAAATAGTAAGTAAGTTTTTGCGTCATTCGATTTGAGAACGTCTGTTTCCATATAAGTACGAATATCAGCAAAATGTGCACCAGTAGAGTTGATAGAGTTTTCCAAGCTGGATGGTAAGGTAGCATCGAAGCAAAAGTACAGATTTGTGTCGTCGGCATTAAAATGAACGACTAGATTTCGCTTGTAGATAGCATCGATCAGAGTGACAGAACAAATAGTGAAAAGAAGTTGGTTAAGCACAGAGCCTTGGGTTAGAGTGTACTTAAGAGATTCCTCGAATGATTCTGCTGCTCATTGACATCCAAATGCTCCAAAGTCTCCCCCTAAGATAGGAACTAAATCATTTCATTTCAGCGCCCTGACAAGATGAAATGCACTCAAGAAAGACTTGGTGATCAATAGCGGTCACCGCTGCCGGAAGATTCAGCTAGAACGAGTAGAGAGACTCTACTTAAGTTAGCGTTCGTGAGAACGTGATTGTACACTCGCAGCGCTGCTGACCTTTTGAGTGGTTGACTCTAAAAACCCGACTGTGACTTACTAGCTGGGTTTGAAGTTTTGATTTGATAGCTAGCTAGTCTAGTGGACACGAGTGGTTTTAGTTCACCTGGCGTCTAGTGGTGCTGCCCTAAGGAGCGGCCTTACAAGAGCAGTAGCGAAAGATGCATGAACCAGACCTGAGGCCAAGCACATTTGTATTACAGTAGTTACGCTGGACAGCAGCAACCTGTGCATCTCAGAAGGAGCACAGCGGAGAACTGTAGGGACTTCCGTCCTTCCCATCCCAGCTGCAGCAGGCAAGCTCAAGCGACACAGTGCAGCTTCTCGAAGCTTCTTCTTCTTCTCCAGGCTTCTCGAAAGGAAAGGAAGCTAAATCCTGGTGCAGTGACTCTATTGACGAACTCCTCGCTGCGGCCGCAGTACACGCAGTGCGACCCAGCTCGCCGGCGGCTTCCACTTCGAATTAATTCGCGGCGGTGCTCCCGCTCTCACCGCGAGACCGTAAAGCTGCTGCAAAAATATGGCAAACCCCCCCCTGCTGCGGCTTGCAGAAGCGGCGCACCGTTGGGAGCGAAGGCTTCTTATCCAAGCACGAGAAACCGTCAATCTGCTGAGAGCCTCGGGCTTCACTCCTTCGCCGAGCTGCCTCGGAAGTCTCTTAAAGATCCGCCCGGTGGGAAGCTGGCATCTAATTGTTTTGAGGCTCCCGAATTGCTAAGAAGCTCCGAAGAATCGCGAGCCCGGCACATTTATGCTGGTCTCGTCCGAAATCATTTGTCGCGGCCTTTGACGAAACGTCTTGAGACCGGATGCCGATGGTGAGGCTCCCCGAGGACAGGCGCATCCGGCATGGCGCTCCGGCCGCTTTTTACGCCGGATGCATCGGCCCAACCCCTTCGACGGCTGCCTTCCGAGAGAAGCTTCAGCTAGCCGGCGGCAGCTATGGCTAGCCTAAAATTAATTGGTTAGAAATTGCTCCGCTCGGAAAGACTGGGCGCCGAAAGTTTGCTGCCCAGCGGCGGGCTTCTTTTTGATACGTTTAAGATTAACTGACTCTTGGGCGACTCGAAAATAACGACCGCGTCATTAGAAAAACGACCGATAGCTCCCTAATGGTCTCCGACCATGGATGCATGTATCGGTGGATGCGTGTACCTCCTCCCTCTGTCTGACGCAGCGAGAAGCCACGAAGACAACACGGTTGTGAAGCTGGAGGAGTTTCCACTCAAATCCTCAGAGACGTTCGATCGCATACGGCAGCTAGCCGAATTGATATTGCCGATTGAAGAGAAAGTAGAATGCGTTGCCGAGTCGAGAGGGCAGTCAAGGAAGAGAGTAGCACGTGGAAGTAGCAGTAGCGCACGACGGCTGGATAGGATTTGTCAGCTGGAGAGAAGACGTCCTTGAGCAAGAGCTATGGAGCCGAGTTCCACAGTCCATGGAGTAAAAGCTTCTGTCGCCAACAGTCTTTTTAAGAAAAACATAAAATAACGGCTACTCGATTGCCTATACTAGACCTGAGGGCGTGAGGAGGCTGAAACGGGTAAAGCAATTCAGCTGGGTATGACGAGGCAAAACCACGACGAGCCACAGCTGCGGCTCAAAGCAAGACTTTTGCTCTCTAGCTGTCAATCAACCATCAGAGACATCGAAGCTTCCTCTGAAAATGAAATGCATTGCACGCCTCCGGCTCTTGCCACTAACTGCAATGACAATAGATTATTTGAGTCTCAGCCAAAAGCTGCATATGTTCCTCTCAGCTCTTCCCTGTGTGCCAGTGAATGCGTCTGCTTTTGTTCCAATGCCCTTTTCGCGATTACCTTACGTTGCATGATTCAGGAAGAAGACCAGTAAGTCCTAAAAGCCGGCGGCAGCCCTGATTTTATTCTTGCGTTGTATTACATGCAAGCCTCAGCGCGATACTTGTCAACTTGTAAGTGCTCGTTCAAGCTTAATATTGTGCCTGCCAGTAACCCTAAGTTAGTGATTTTCTTGCCAAGAGTTTTGAAGCAACCGGATTAAGATTGTATTATCTTTTTGAGCGCTCTAAGATTGACCTGGTGTTATTATTATTAATATTATTACGGATGAATCTCTTTCATTTGGTAATGAACCTAGCCGACACAGTTGCCACCAGTAACAGAAGCTTAATTACACTTTTCCAGGTAGTCCTGACAAAACTAAATTGCTCTAGTCTGGACTAGACCGAAACCTGACCTCGCATGCAAAGCACGCGAATGGCTCCAGCAGTCATGCAGACCACCATCACAATAAAATCCGTCGCCCCGCCTCCTCAGGAGAGATCGCTTAAGGGGGAAAGTTGAAAAAATGGGTCAAAATCTCATATTTTTATTTTTTGCCTTTCATTAGGACTACATGTTATAAATGCAGTCTATATGTTGACGATTGACGCAATTCACGAACAAAATTAAAAAACTATTAACGTAGACCGTGAGTAAAGCTGCAACTTTCGCCACACAAATCTTTTGGGCAGTTCTTTAAGGGCGATCTTGTCACCGTAGCGTCCAAGTCAGGGAACCTCAGAAAAGACCAAGGTGTTTGGCCTCACCAAGCTGAAATACCTAGTACCCAGAGGATGGTCGCGCGAAGGAGCTTTCAGGCACTGTCCGAGTGGCTGCAGCGAAACCGGGGCTACCCAGGCTGGGCTGGGAGTGAGCTCCGCCAAAGGGTGCAGCGACTCGGCGAAAGTGACCCGGAAGCGTGCGTCGCCTTCGTGCGGGGCTGCCCGTACCGTCTTTCCGTACTGCATGACGCTGTCGTAGTCGTACTTGACTCCGTAGTCGTTCAGCTCGGCTTTCGAGCGCTTGTTGAAATTTGCCTCGAAGCCCATCATGACGTTTGCGGCATTGATGGCGACGTAGTCGTCGCGGTCGGGTCGAACGTGCTCGTGATGGATGCCGATCGCGTGGCCCAGCTCGTGTAAGATGGTGCCCTTCTGCGAGCGAGTAAGAGAGGTGGCTAGCGCTGCTGCGTCCGGATCAGTTTACGCGTCAAGGCTCCGGCGCAGTTTCGTGATTCTGCCGCACTTTCGACGCTTTCCAGAGACGATCAGCGCCATCTGCATCCCTTCTTCCGAAACTGTGTACATGTCATTTGGCTCTTTCTCAACACTTTTCACACTGATCTATCATACCAGATTTCTATCGCTACACGTTCCACTCCGATCAAAAGCTGTTGAACTCCTCGGATGCTGTCTCGAGTTTACTCGCTCTCCGTCTCTTCGTTTGTGCATTACATCTCTGTGCTTCATAAACTGGGTCTCTCTTTTTACTCTCTTGCCTTTCTCGCTGTTAGCTTCTGTTTATCTGCCCTTTCTTCTACTGTATATCTCCGTGTCTCTCTCGGTATCACGGTCTGCCGGTGTCGCTGACCTGTCTCCAGTGAGAAACTTTCGATGGCATTCTGTCACTTATTGCAGCTCTCTCTCTATCTCTGTCGCTTTGTCTCTCTGTCTCTGTCTCTGTCTCTGTCTCTTTGTCTCTCTGTCTTTGTCTCTTTGTCTCTCTGTCTCTCTCTCTCTTCCCCGCCTCTCTGATAATCACTTTACCTCCGCTTTCCTCCTTCGACCTCTTTCTCACTTTTCCACTCGTATTTCCTTCATCTCCCAATCACACTCCGTTCTCTGTCTCTCTCACCCTTGACCTTCCATGCGTATGCCTATACTTGTCCTTCTGCCTCTCTCACTCACTTTATTTTACTCGCCTGCCTGCATAGAATCCCAGTCAAGCTGCATAGAATCCACAGTTCTGTCGCTCACCTTTAGGTCCCTTCATTCTTTGGCTCCAGCCTACCTATCAGATCAACTCCCCCACCAGGCCAAGCATTGTACCCACCCGCTTTTCTAAATTGAATCGTTTATCTGCACCTTGTACGAACCTCAAATCCTTTGGAGACTGTGCCCTAAGTTCGTATGCTCCTATAGCCTGGAAATCACTTCCGAATGGCGTCACGACATCCCCTGACTTGACCACATATAAAAATAAGCTAAACACGCATCTATTTATCACATCATTTAGTGGGTCCATGTGATTTGTCTTTTATGTTGTTATGCGTGCTGACACTGTGCATTCTGCCACTAACCACATTTGCATGCTGACCCTATGCATGTCACCTCTAAGCATGTTATGCTTGTCATTGAGCATGCTACCACTAAACATTATATCGTACTTCCTTTGCAGTAAATGTGGAGTGCCTAAAAAGATTGAATTATTTGGGGGCGCTTTATCCACTGTATTGTTATAATTATTTCACACACACACACACACACACACACACACAAACACACACACACACACACACACACACACACACACATATATATATATATATATATATATATTTCTCTTACTCCCCTCTCTCTCTCTCTCTCTCTCTCTCTCTCTCTCTCTCTCTCTCTCTCTCTCTCTCTCTCTCTCTCTCTCTCTCTCTCTCTCTCTCTCTCTCTCTCTTTCTCTCTTTCTCTCTCTCTCTTCATTCTCCCTCCTTCTGTCTCTCTCTCCCTCTTTATCTCCCATACTTTTTCTCGACTGCTCTTTTTCTCCATTCGTCCTCTGTCTTTCAAAACTTCTCGCTCCCTCCTTTCTCTCACCCTCTTTCCTATTCACTCCCACTTTCTCTCCCTCGCCCTCTTTCTCTCTCTTTCTTTCCCACTACCTCCATTTCTCTTCCTCACTTTGCTTCCCCTTTCTCTCTCTCTCTCTCTCTCCCTTTTTTTGTCTCTCTTACTCTTTTCTGCTCGTCTCTCTTCTCTCTCCCTTTCTCATTCTCCTTCACTCGCTCTACTCTTTCTTCTTCGCTCTTTCTCTCCCTCCCATCCTCTCCCTCATCCTGTCCCTCCTGTCTCCTGAGGTCTCGATATGGAGTCTAGACTCGCTCGAGCAGCTTAAGCATCACGTCTACGTACGCGCATTTTATTCTGAATTAATTAAGGTGAATGTGCCCACGAAAGACGCGAACATCAGTAGAGCTCAGCTACACAGGAAGCTCAGAAGGAGCTCTCCTCCAGTGCGCATGCTCGAGCGCAGGCGGCTTACCGTCCGGCAGCCTTTCGCCAGGCCCACCGACTGAGCTCCTCTACGATCGTAGGCGTAGCCAACCTCGGACGCACATCCGGCCGCGTCTTCTATCCTTATAAAGTGGAGGTCGGCATCGGTGGCCGGTCGAAATCGCACGCACGTGTAGGCATGGTACTCTGCCATAGCAGCGTCTACTTCAGCTCGCTCGCCGCTGCCTTCAACGAGCGCACAGCCTGGCGAGCGGACGTGCGTCGAGGACGACCGGGCGCGGGCTAGTCGCAGGATAGCGGAAGCAGCAAAGTCACGACCAGAGCGCGAAGTCACGGCACGGAAAGGTTCTCGTTCGCAGATCTCGCTCTGCTGACGCGGAGCCCGCCTCGCGGCAGCTGGCGATGACTCCGTCCGCTTTGTACGAATGAGTCATTGGCGCTGCGTCACTTTGCTTACTGAAATCCGGTGCTATCGAATACGGGATTTGAGCCAGGGGCCAGCGCTTTAGTAAATTCCTTTCCGCCTTTCGTTTCTTCAGCCTCCTGCAACGAAGCGAGGGCGCCGCCGGAAGCTCGACGATTGACGGGCAAAAGGGCTGCATGGTCGTATTGCGAAGGTTGCACGCACGCGCTGTCAGAGATTACGCGCAGAGCCGCCTTCCATCCAGCGAGCGCTTGCGGACCGACCTCGCCGCTGCCCGCACTCCTTCGGCCGAGCGCGAGGGTGGCGACAGTTGCTCGCCCGCTTCCGGCTGGGAGCCTACAGCGTCCGAGCAGAAAGTCGAGATTCGGAGATCGCGCACAGAAGGCGCACCCGAAAGGCCGGCACCGCTGGCTTCCGCCTGCCTAACCTTGGCTCAGGACGCTGAGGACGACGTCCGCTAGCGACGCCGGCTGCACTTTGACGACGGCCTGCATTGGCAAACGCGGTGGCGCCGACGTGTGAGCGAGCGGCTCGCAGCGCCGCCCAGCGGCTCGCAGTGAGCGGCTCGCAGCGGGCGGCGCCCGCCCACCGCACGGCGCCACTGGGCGGCGCTGCTGAGAAGCGAGAAGCAACGCGAAGGCTACCGAGAGCCGGACGTCGCGGACGCGGAGGCGCTGCGGCGCAGTTCACCTCGAAGCCGAGCAGCGCGTAGGCGAGCACTCTGGGCGACACCATGTCGCGTTCTCTAGCGAAGCAGCCGAGCAGCGCCTGCCGACGACGACGCTCGCTGTGTGCGTACGCGAGGCGTGCGAGACAGACGCGTAAAAGCTTCGACAGACAGCCTGGAAAAAAGTGGGAGTATTTATTTCGGCGACCTGCCGCCGCTAGCATCTTTATTTATGGTGCCGAGGAGTCACGGACTGACGATGGCGAAGCTCGCGTGGGCGCGGCGCCAAAACTGCCATTGGTAATGGATTTTCCGCCAGCGACTATCCGCCGTCGTCGACGTACTGTGGGCGTTGTTTTTTGCCCGATTGCGTCGGCCTGAGCAATGGAGACCTCCTGACGAGCTAGCAACGGTCACGTCCCAGTCGGTTTCGCGCACGCACGCATGCTTGCGTATCCTCCACCTTTTATTAGCGGGGCCTCGACGACCTGGCGACTGCTGAGTGCAGACTTCGCGGTCCGCCCTCTTCCAGCGATAGCAGTGCCTCACGTGACACTAAGCGGTCGCCCCGCCCCCCCCCCAAGTAGCCCGGTCTGAGCCGCCGGCACTCTCGGGTAGGGTGGTTGCAAAAAGACGTCGCAGGGCCAACTACAGCTGATTTCTCGCTTTCGCGCGGAGCAGCGTCGGTCACTAGTCTGGGTAAAGCTGCGAGCCCCGCGGTCTCGTTTGGCTGGCGGCGAGCCAAGGTTTAGCTCAGCGGCGACCGACAGCCGAGACTGCGTTCCAAATGGCGGGCTAGCTCGATGTTGTCTCCGCGAAACTCGGATAGATATATTGCCTCCTAGCCCACGGCGGAGCTTTTAATTCTCACTAAGTAGCTGGAATTTGGGTATTATTATTATTATTATTATTATTAATGCTGCCACTAGTGGCTCCTAGTTTTTCAACGTACGTAGGTGCATCTTTTGCGAAAAGCCGACCTTTCGCATTGGCTCACGAAGAATTGCTTCGGCTTGCCAGGACTATCCGCGTATCCTTCGGTTGAACCTGTCTTTCATGAGCCTACCGTTAGTTGCGGTTGCATGCAACAGCAGGAGTGGATGCACTCAACGTATTAATCAGAACAACTGTAAAACCATTGAGCGAATTAAAGCCGCGGTCTGTCGTGGGGCTGAGTACCGACAATCTTCGTCTCGAGCAAGCGGTGACTGTTGCTATAGACCCTGGCTCACCGGTCGATATCCTACCATTGGAGCCGATGTAAAGTGACTGGAAAGAGATTCGACACTGCAGCGGCATTATAATAAAATACGTAATAGTTCTAATAACTCGCTGTATAGCGCTCTAAGAGAGCCGAATCTCGGCGAGGCGCCTTGCAAGTCTCGATTTTAAAATACCAAATGCCTAGGGTTAATGGCATGCCCGGTATCGTGCTTAGACGGTGGCATGCGAAACCGCACAAGTAGCGCGCTTTAACTGCAGACGACCAGTACGCTGAAGCGCGCACAAGAAGCACACGCTGAGCGGGCAAACGCTGAGCAGTGAGACCTCGGAGCTGAGTACGACCACTGCGGCAAACGCTGAGTAGTACGACCTCTAGTGGGCCTTCGTGGCTGAATGCGCTGAATGCGTAAGCCAAGCGCTCGGCGGAAAGATTACTGACCGTTCGGTCGCTGTAACAAAGGGAAAGCCGACCAGAACTGACCGGAAGTGCGTCCTAATAATAACTTCTCTTCTGTAGACGCTTCTTCTGAAGACGTTTCTTCTGCGGACGCCGTTCCTGCGTCAGTTCACTGTTATACTTTGCCTCCGCCGTTTACGCGAAGCAGATGAGGAATGACCCTTCGAGGCCACTGGGCCAGAGGTCAAAACTCAGAAGAAGTCAGTTCACTGTTGAGCTTTTTGCTGACGTCGGCTCAGCAAATCCGAGCAAGTAGGCTCCTCATCCGTTGCCATAATTTTGTTACTCATTAGCTGTTAATTTAATGGTTTATAGCTGCTTACGCACTAGCTCGGTAACGGTCATTACGCTAGTTAGGCCCAGCGGTTAAAGTTCCCACACCCCCCCGACCGAGGTCAATGAGGTCAAGCAAGTAGGGTTAAGTAAACCTGTTCGATAGCCGAGGTCGTGGGCTCGAGCCCCATGGCATATGTGAACCGCCCGGAATACAGATTAAATTTTCTTAGGACTTTATGAAAATGAATTTTATATATATATATATATATATATATATATATATATATATATATATATATATCTATATATATATATATATCTATATATATATATATATATCTATATATATATATATATATATATATATATATATATATATATATCTATATATATATATATATATATATATATAATATATATATATATATATATATATTATATATATATATATATATATATATATATATATATATATATATTAATGTGCTGGTTCTTCCATGTACTCTTTAACTAGTTGGAGACCGAGACGCCGTTCAGCACATCAGCACTCGCCCGAGTCCTTTTAGTCACATTTAACCGGACTCGTAGTTGGACCACGGACGCTTCCGAGAAGTGGGCACCTGCGCCGGCCTTTGTTCGGAGCTTCTTACGCTCGGAGCGTCTCGGAGCTGCTCGCTCTTTCTAAATCAAGGCCGACGCAGTTTTGGAGAGACTTAAGCGAGCCTCGACTCCGTGCTTCGCCATCGAGATCGAGGTTTATCTCCGTACCAAAATTCTCGCTACGCACGCGATAGGCGACACGTGCGAGAGAGCAGCGGAGAGTCGCGACATTCTCGACCTGCTTCCGACCGCTGCCGTCGAGAGCGCCTCGGTTTCCCTGCAGCCGGCACAAACAGCGCCTCTTCGAAGACCGCCGGCGTGTGGCTATCCGCCGGCCATGGATAGCATATTCAACTAAGCTATCGTTCAAGTTCACCCAGAAAATTTTGCGCCATCGAGCGTTCTCATGCAGTCCACCGCAATGATCTGTGGGGTAACCTGGCTGGTATCGTCGTAATCCACCGCCAAGGACGCTGCCGTCGATTTTTCGGCCTATTGCAGCGAATTTCATGAGAACGTTTGCTCCCGCAATGGAAAGAATTTTTTTTAGTAACCTGAAAATTGCTTATTCTACTATGTCATTCAAATTGGAGCTTCGCGAAGCCGATTTCCTGTGGATTTACGGTGGATTCAAGTGGGTTTAGTTGGTTGAATTTCGGCAGTGGCCAGCGTCTTTACAGTCCGTTTGCAAGAGAAAGGGCGAGCACAACGGCCTGAAATTGTTTGGATACCTTTTAATGACCCTATACTACCATATCGCTTTGAAATATTTGAGCTTCGCATTGCCAATTTCCGGTCGATTTTCGCTCAATTACAGCTGAGTGCAGCGAAGTGGATCGCTGCGACTTGTTATACCAGCTGAGGCACCGTCTCCGGCGTGCCGCAGACGGCGAGGACGACGACCGCACCTCGCTAAATGCACTTCGCCTCCGCCGGGATCTAACGGCGATCGCGTGCAGCGAGTCACGTAGGCCGGCCCGTCGCCGCCGCCCCGTAGAGTCACCCGATCGCTATCCGCTCTGCTCTGGCAGCTGACGAGGCGTACGACTCGACGCTCAGGTCCTTCCGAAACCGCACTCCAACTTTGTCACGCTCCGACGGCGACATCCGTAGGACCCCTTATCTGCTTCATGCCGAGAACCGGGCTACCCGATGACCGGCGACAGAGGAGAGTCGAAGCCCGGCGAATGGCGGCGGCATCCCTGACGAGACGCATTGGCGATCGCCACATGCAACGCTCCGGCCACGTGCTACCGACGGCCTGCGATCCGCCTAATTCTGACACAGCGCTAAATTCCTCGGGAAGGCAGGATTTCTCGCAGCGACACTGGCAGCGGTTCGAATACTAAGAGCGTGCTCTCCAGGATCGGGCACGGGCGCATCGGACGAGTGGGCGGACGGAGCTCGGAGGGGGAGGGGAGATTGGGGCGGATCTGGCGCAGAAGAGGCTGTCTGCAGGTGCACTCCTTGCTTTACCGCTGCCGACTTCTCGTTGGTCAAAAGCTGTGTTGAGGCTCAATTAGTTTTGGATTGGCGGTTAGGCGCGACCGAGATACCGAACTGTAGACAGCTAGGTAAGCAGTTCTGAGAGAGAGAGAGAGAGAGAGAGAGAGAGAGAGAGAGAGAGAGAGAGAGAGAGAGAGAGAGAGAGAGAGAGAGAGAGAGAGAGAGAGAGAGGGAGAGAGAGAGAGAGAGAGAGAGAGAAAGAGAAAGAGAGAGAGAGAGTGAGAGAGAAAGGAGGGGGAGAGAGCTTCAAGTGTCAACAAGACTGACGCAAATTGTATCGTTATTTATTCGCAAGCTCGGTCACGATGCATCGCCCATGGCTACTCCAGCTTACGACCTGAAACGGTGAGACGCGGTTTTATTGTGAGGTTATCGTTGATAGCTCTGTAGAGGAGTCCGTATCATTAGGCTACTTGCAGGTTATTCAGACATTTACCCGAGTTTTTAAACCGTTCGGCAACGTTGACGCTGAGCGACCGTTTTCAATGTACCAGCTCATGCGCAGCGGCTGAGCCAGAGAGTGCCAGGGGGGCATTTGCCCCCCCCCCACCTACAGCGGGGCATCGATCTGGACCGTCTCCTATTCCTGTGTCCCCCCCCGACCGTCACCAATGACGAAACCCGGCCTTGATTCTGCTCGACGAGCAACCGCTGAGTTCATGCAGAATAAAGCATACGATTGTGTGCTTAGTTTAGCGTTTAGCCCCGCTTGCATACAAATCCTGCGGGTTGTTACCATAGTTACATAGAGCAGAAAAAAGTCTAGGAACACCTAGAAAAAAACCTAGAAAAAAATCCTGGCTCAGCCACCGGGAAGGCGGCTGGTTATCGGCGTTAGAGGGTATGCACCAATACACCGAAGACGACTTTATTCTTCATTGACGCCGATAAAAATGCATTTCAGTTTAGACAAACTCGACACTATTTATTTTGAGTGGATATGACTGGTTGCAAACTTTTAGTTCATATTTGGTGAAGATTTCTCCCCTTCTTGAAGATTACGTTAGGCACTACCTACGGAGACGTTTGCTAAGGAATAGATGCACACACTAGCGCTGATCCTAGCCCTTTTCGAGCTTGGGTTAAGCTTATCTCGACAACGTTGTTAAGCGTAGACTGAAACTTAACGGTCCAAATACAATTTGAGGACATGATGAGGCTGAAATTGGCGCAGCAATGCAGGGGCTAAGCCATGGTGGGCTTTCAGGGTCAAAGAAGAATTTCATGGGTTGATAAGCGGGAGCTACAGCAGCTCCGTCAGCAAAAAGACTCGCGGCTGAACTATTCGATAATAATCATAATAATTATAAGAGCAATACAATTGTATTGCACTTCGAAAATAATTCATTTCTTTCCATGTGCAGTAAAACTCGCTGCAGCAGAATGAGCATGTAATGGTTAGCGACGTTCGCGGAAACCAAACCTTCTTGTTGATTCAATTGCCCGGCACAATCTAGGCTCTCACTTTTATGCAGATGACATTCAGTTGTACCTTTGCTTTGATCCCTCCCAGCCCTAAAGCACGATGAATTCTCTACACACTCTTGCTGCATGTATAGATGACATTCGCACATGGTTGGCAGCAAACTTTCTTTAACTGAATAATCATAGAAACCAACTTACTAGTTACGACCAAACTAAGTGTGATTCAGAAATTGAAAAGGCTAACGCTCAAAATCGGCTCTGCCAGCATATCCTGTTGAATTTGCACGAAATCTAGGCGTCCTGTACCCAAGTGACCATTCATTTGACGACCACATCAGCTCCGCAGTCAAGTCTGCCTACTTTCAACTACATAACATTGGTAAAGATGGGGCTTGCTTAGACAGGGATACCACATCTAAATTGATCCATGCATCTGTGACATCTCTTCTCGACTCCTGTAGCTAACTGCTTGCCGGTAATAATAATAATGTACTTGATAAAGCGGCATCAGAGAACTTAATCTCTTTCTAGGCGCTTTACATTTGCTGCAAAGGGAAATGCAATTAAATGGTAAGTAAAATCATGCTTGAAAAACAAACAAAATGATTAACATGGTTAGGGGTGACATGCACAGGGTCAGCGTGCAAATGTTGTTAGTGGCAGCATGCATAGTGTCAGCACGCATTAGCACGTGAAGGACGAATCACAGGGACCCACTAAATGCTGTCCTAAATAGGTGTCTTCAAGTTCCTTTTAAATGTGGTCAGGTCAGGGGATGTTCTGACGCAGGTCGGGAGGGAGTTCCAGGCTTTGGGAGCATACGAACTAAATGCACGGTCTCCAAAGGATTTGAGGTTTGTACGAGGTATTTCTAGACTGTTGGATTCCGAAAAGCAGGTGGTACGATGCTTGGCCTGATGGGGAAGTATGTCGGAGAGATAGGCTGGAGCTAAAGAATGAAGTGACCTAAAAGTGAGCGACAAAACCTTGAAGTCAATCCGTTGCTTGACTGGTAGCCAGTGCAGGTCGGCGAGAAGTGGAGTAATGTGGCAACTGCGGCGCTCACGACAAACAAGCCTAGCAGTGGAGTTTTGCACCAGCTGCAATCGCCTGATCGCACATGCTGGTAGGCCAGTAAGCAGTGAGTTGCAGAAGACGAGACGAGATGTCACGAATGCATGGACCAACTTAGATGTGGTATCCTTATCTAAACAAGCCCGAATTTTAGCAATATTATGAAGCTGAAAATAGGCAGATTTGACCGTGGAGCTGATATGGTCGTCTAACGAGAGGTTGCTTTGGAATATGACACCTAGATTTCGAGCTGATTCAACAGGAGATATGCTGGCAGAGCCAATTTTGAGCGTCAGCCTTTCCAATTTCTGAATCACACTGGGTTTGCCCATAACTAGTAAGTTAGTTTTGTCATCGTTTAGTTTTAGAAAATTTGCTGCCATCCATGTGCGGATGTCATCAATGCATGCAGCAAGTGAGTTTAGAGATTTTGAGGTGCTCGAAGGCTGGGAGAGATCAAAGCAAAGGTACAACTGAGTGTCATCTGCATAAAAGTGAAAGCCTAGATTGTGCTTGGCAATCACATCAGCAAGAGGAAGAGTATAAACCGTGAAAAGAACCGGACCTAGCACGGAGCCCCGAGGTACTCCATATTTCAGAGGTACTTCAGATGATCTTTGTCCATTCACGTCAATACTCTGGAGTCTCCCACTGAGATAGGACCTGAACCACTGCAGAGCAGTGCCAGTGATGCCCAGGCGAGATGAGAGGCGCTCTAGAAGAACTTTGTGATCGATGGTGTCAAAAGCTGCCGAAAGATCAAGCAAAACAAGCAGAGACACTACCTACGTCTGCATTCCTAAGTAGGTCGTTGTATACCCTAAGCAATGCTGACTCTGTGGAGTGATTAGCTCTAAAGCCAGACTGAAACTTACTAGCAAGGTGTGAGGTTTCGATATATAAGTTCAGCTGGTCCGCCACGACCCGTTCCAGTGTCTTTGATAGAAATGGTAGAAGGGAGACTGGGCGGTAGTTGCTCACGTTCTCTTGGTCTAGTGTTGCTTTCTTGAGGAGAGGCCTGACTACAGCTTTTTTGAAAGGTGCTGGGACATGACCTGAGGCTAATGACATATCAATGATGTTAGTTATGCATGGCAGCAGCAGATCAATGCAACGTAGGAGCAGGACAGTGGCAATAGGGTCCAGAGGACTTGTCTTCTTTGATTGCGATACGAACTTTAGGACTAGATCACTAGTGACCTGCTTAAATGCAGACATTGAGGTGCAGCCAGGAACCTAGGAACAGCATTCTAGTGGGGAGGTTGTCAACGCAGGGATGGATTCCCTGATCTTGTCTATCTTCTGCACAAAGAATCGAGAGAAGCGATCGGCTAGATCATCACAAGGATCATCAGGTAAGGAGCTAATCTGGGTATGGTTGAGGAGATGGTTTATTGTCGACATCAGCATTTTTGGATTATGCATCTGTGATTCAACAATGTTTATATAGAAGCTAGACTTGGCCTTTGCTAGGATCGATTGGTACGACCTACAGTAGTCTTCATAAGCCTGTCGATGGACAGTTAGTCCGGATCTTTTGTATGCTTTTTCAAGCTTTCGTTTAGTAGACTTGGCTAGTTTAAAGTCTGCGGTAAACCATAGGCCGTCTGGGCGGGGGCGCACAGTGTGCTTTGTCAGAGGTGCAAACTCGTCGAGCGTGGTCTACTGGCCTGTGATGTCAGGCGCTTACAGCTGGTGCAAAACTCTGCAGCTAGGCTTGTCTGTCGTGAGTGTCATAGTGGTCACATCGCACCACTTCTCGCCGACCTGCACCGGCTCCCAGTAAAGTAACATATTGACTTCAAGGTTTTGTCACTCACTTTTAGGTCTCTTCATTCTTTGGCTAATGCCTAACTATCACATCTACTCCCCCACCTGGCTAAGCATCGTACCAGTCGCTTTTCGGAATCTAGTCGTTTACATATACCACGTACGAGCCTTAAATCCTTTGAAGACCGCACCTTCAGCTCGTACGCTCCCAAAGTCTGGAACTCACTTCCGAGTCACGACATCCCCTGACTTGACCACATTTAAAAAGAAACTAAAAACACGTCTATGTATAGCAGCATTTAGTGGGTCTGTGTGATTCGTCCTTTGTGTGCTTCTGCGTGCCGACACTGTACATGCTGCCACTAACCATATTTGCATCCTGACCCTGTGCACGTCACCTCCAACCATATTATGCTTGTTATCATTTTGAGCACGTGACCACTAACCATTCGATCACGCTTCCTTTGCAGCAAATGTAAAGCGCCCAGAATGAGATTGATTTCTCTGAGGGCGCTATAACAAATGTATTATTAGCATTATTACCAGCCAGCGCTCATGTCCCGCCTATCAAGCCACGAAACCGCATCCGCCTGGTCAAGCGACATTTCATCACCCACAAACGGTCCCCCAACAAGGGGCCATTACTCAAGCTAAATTACTCATTACTTATGTCTTTTAGCCAGTGTCAGGCTTGTGCCTAAGGCCGCTCAGTTTGCAAGGATGGTCGTGCTTCTGTCCTCCCTGTATCCTGCTTTGGTCTTCGTTCTTGTAGGAAGTTTACAAGGAAGTTTTCCATCCGGCTTGCTTCTTACTTGCTCCAGCCCCCAGAGAGGTTCGCGGAAAAATTGGCCACGTTAAGGAGGTTGGAAATATCCCTTCGAGACGCACCTCCCTGTGAATTGAAACCTTCCTCGATTGCCTTTATCGCCCGCGGCCTCATTATTTGATTCGATGCGATGAAATCGTGGTGGCCACTAAACAAGATTTCGGGTAGAATGCTTGGATGATTTTGCCGATCAAGTCATCCGTCATGCTTGTCAAAGCGATGAAGAAGGCATGCCCTTGACGGCAGCTACGATTGGTCGTTTATTCAGTACGACCTCGGTCTGGATCAAGAAAAAGAACCGTTCTAAGTCGCCACTCAGTCTTCCATAAGCCTTGGACCGCCCCCTCTCAGTCTGGGTGACGCATGCACGGAAGACTGAAGCCGGATGGAACCAAGACACGCCTCCCCTTAAGCACCGCTTTAGGCCCAGCCGCTCGTCCGGCAAAAACCGGAGCCTTCATAGTCCGCCTACCCATACAAAGCGAAGCTGGGCAGGCATTGTATACATCTTAGGGGACAGCATAGTGCGACTTGCTTTTACACTTCTAATAGCACCACTATCTCACAGGGTTTTTGGGCGAAGCAAGACTTGAAAGGTTGAAAAACATGCGAATGTTTACGGCATGCTTACGAAAAATAATGACAGATGCCGTAATAATAGGGACTAACCGAATGCAGGCCATTTCCACCCGAACATTCACCCCGGACATTTCCGCCTATGTTGCTGAATGTATAACTAAGAATACACACACACACACACACACACACACACACACACACACACACACACACACACACACACACACACACACGCGCTCGCGCGAGCGCACGCACGCACACACTCACACACACTGATATTCATTCATATATATATATATATATATATATATATATATGAATGAATGAATATCTAATGAAGTTCACACTCTATTGAAGTAAAATCAACTCAGTATAATTAAAGGTTTTGTTAATTCCGTGTGACATAGTCACTGGTTGGCCACAGTCCATTTGAGTAGTATAATCACAAAACTGTACTTAGACGTTTTGCTCAATGAACTATTGATAGGCCAATCAGACCAATCCTGAAAAACGAGCAATAAAAAGGTGCAATCACGGTACTCCGCACAACGCATATTAGTATATATAATAAATACTACACGTTGCAAGACAGTTTATATGGCATTTCTAATGACAATAATGTAGGACTAAGTTATATATTATATACTATATAATATTTTTACAAGATATGTAAACAAGACAGATTATATCGTGGCATTTCTATACGGGATGGGAGGAAATGCCCTAACCCAGGGGGGATGTCCGGGGGAAATGTCCGGGTGGAAATGTCCGGGGGGGGGGAATGTCCGTCTATCGACTAACTAGTGATGCAAACATCATCGTGCAAGACCGCGTGTGACCAAAAGAAGGTTTGTCATCGACTTCCGCACCAGGCACAACATTCATGGTTATAGCATCACGCAATTGGCACAGATGGGTCACAGTCCGATCGCTGAATGCTAGCGTACGACCTCGACCGAATCTCGGCCGAGAGACAGTCGATGATTTGACGGATGTCGTGCCGTAATTTCCCGACTCTGCATGCACACAGCCAACCTGAGTTAGGAGATCGGTGGTTGACAGGGCTTCGTGCGAGAAGCCTACATTTTGCACTAACAAAACACCATAAGAAAAACAACAAAACACATATTTGACAAGCCAAAACGAATTTGCATTGCATTGTAGCAATCAAACCAATCGCATCTAGGACGATTCGACGCGGAGTGAGCAGCACGATAAAGTTGTAAATCCATGGCATTGGAACTAATAATGCTCGTTCTGTCAAAAGTGAACGCCCTGTTGAAAACGCTTCCTTGTGCCCCTAGCTAACTTCAGATCACTCGGAGACCGTGCCTTTTGTAATTTTTCTGCCAAAGTTCGGATCGCGATACCGATTGATACGCCGTGTCATATCGTGGCTTGACGATACTCACACTAAGCCGATAACTATCTGCTCCACGCAGCCATTGCTGTGTCCGTGTGAATTTCAATTCTCTGTGGCTAAGCGTTATGAAACTGTGCACGTCGTTACTAAAGGCAACAGCGACATGCTTATGTACCGCCATTTTTCCTGTGTGCTGTGCTTGCCTTCGCACGACTGAGTGAGTGCTACTAGCGGGGTCCTGCTAACCATCGGCCGTGAGTCCTTTGAGCGCTTTTGTAAGCCTGTCCTTTCAATTACATATTGAGTTCTTTTGCATACTTACCTAAACGGGTTATCTTGCTTTCCACTAAACATTGGTTGTAGTCTCTCTTGCAGGGAGTTGTAAACCACCCGAATAAAGATTAGGTTCTCTTATGGTTTTATAAAAGTAATTTTATTATTAAGGTATAGACAGGTGCCTCTCTATATATCTGAATATAGCATATAGGAAGGGCTGGCCCAAAAATCCATGCTCGCCTGGAGGCAGGTAGCGCCAATCTCAAATATTACCGAGCTAACGACCAGGCAAAACTCACCCATAAAGTAGGATTGATATTAGAGACTACATGCGATGGAAACTATATTATACAGCACGATGCTACCTCAGTTTTTCTGCTAGGTATGACCACACACACATTGAGCTCGATTGGCAGTTTCAAGCAGACCCGGGAAAATTTGTGATTTTCGAAAGAAGTTTCTGGTACAAGCATCGCAACCCGGCAAAGTAGGATAGAGAGGATTTGTCAAACTTTCTCACTCAAAAAATGCACAACAATTACTTATTCGGGCATTCGTGAATAGTCAGCGTTTAGGCAAGCTCAAGCTCACGATAGGGCCAAGCATGGTTCTCGCCTATGCAAGAAACCGATGTTGCAGTATCAGCCGACTGAAGAAAAACAAGAGATAAAACCTGATCTCCATTTAAGTAATGGAAGACATCTGCGATATAATCAAGACGCAACATCAACATTTGAGTATTTGATGTGCTCCTGGTCAAAAACGCAGATTAATGATCAGGCGACAAATACAAGTAATCACGGCGCTATAATAAATTACTTCGAGATAGGACGATAATTACTAGTCAACAAAGCATTTTAATGTATAAATGCTTGACATGGTATACATACAAGTCAGCACAACATGATAATCCATGAATATAAAAGATGCTTGTCTAAGCACGATAACTTACTTGTCATTTAAATCTTGATCATTGTTTATCCAGCAGCAAACCATAATTAAAAATGATGAATACTTTCATTTGTAAAGCACATAGAGAGAAATAATCTCTATCCAGGCACTTTACATGTGCCACACGGTTCGAGCCCTCGACCCTGGCTGATAAAGGCGAGCATCTACCCCAGTACCAATACCTGAGGGCACAAACTGTAAATAAACCTCGATGGAGATTTGGTTCTTTTAGGGCATGATTATTATTATTATTATTCTTACTATGACCTATCGGTGGATCGGCTGGACACGCCTTGGCACCAGGCTCGGCCATCGAGGAATTTCGTCGCAGAACAGCATGCCTTTAATTAACTTGTGCATTTTCAGGGCTCTAGGATCGGCGAGCATGAAAACTAGCTCCAGCTCGGCGTCCTGCGATTTGTGATCAACAGCCGCCTTGATTGTACTGCCATTTGCCGTGAGCGACTGTTCACACACACACACACACACACACACACGCACGCACGCACGCACGCACACACACTCACACACAAACTTACGACACATATACAGCTAAAATTTATTATGTGTTTACATTCTGAGCTCCACAAATCCAATAAGCGTGTCATGCTGAATAGTTTCAAAAGCCCGTTTAGAGAATAACCTTAGCAGCTTTCGATGTGCATTCAGACAATGGCTGACCCCCCTCCAAAGCGAGAGTGTTCCTCAGCTACCGGGCATCTGCAAGTGCTGCTCCTCACATATATACCGGCCGTTTCTTTCAACTGCCTTCAGCAGCAGCAACAAAGCCAACCGGACCCTCAGAGTTGTGAATCCATGAACTCGTCAAAAATGTCAAACTCGAGTTGGCAGGTCTCCTCCTACACCAAGGTGGACAGGCACAAACTTGATGATCTGCTGCAGTTACAATAGGCCACCTCTTCTCCAATCCACATTTATGGCAGCAATGTCAAAAACCCATTAAAAAACTACCTAGCCTGCAGCGTGAAAAAATCGGCTTTTCCTTACTCTTACCGACGGCAACAAATGTCTGCGCAAGGCAGAAGTGCAAGGGCGGTCAGGCGATTACAGCAAGCCGACAAACCGACAAGGTTGCCCTTCGAGCTGGAAAACCGAGCAGGTTGGTGGTGCGCAGGCATGGCCAGCCGCATGGCACTGCGACCACTACCGAGTGCCACCCGTACACATCAGCCACAGCCCGGGCAGGTTAGGTAGCAGCACGTGTCGGCACCGTGTAGGTAGCAAGTGCTCCTGTTGGCTCACTATATAGAGTGCAGCCATGCCAAAGCAGCAATGCCAATCACTTGGGTAGAAGATACCGTTAGGTGCTCACCTAAGCGCCTTTAAAATGCCAGTCCTGCTCACTGGCCACCGAAACAACAACTGAACTCGCCCAGCTGAAGCTGGCTTGGGGAATAACTTCCTGAAGTAGGCAATAAGAGAGAGAGAGAGAGAGAGAGAGAGAGAGAGAGAGAGAGAGAGAGAGAGAGAGAGAGAGAGAGAGAGAGAGAGAGAGAGAGAGAGAGAGAGAGAGAGAGAGAGAGAGAGAGAGAGAGAGAGAGAGAGAGGGAGAGAGAGAGAGAGAGAGAGAGAGAGAGAGAGAGGGAGAGAGAGAGAGGGAGAGGAGAGTGAGAGAGGCATCTCGCTGGCAAGATTCGCTCCTTTACTCTGATCGTACCTGATGACACTGAGCAGCAGCAGCTGTAGACAGCTTGAAGTGCAGCCAGTTTGCCGACGAACTCACATTCAGGGTGAGAGAAGTCATGCATGCACTCAACCTTTGCTACCCGTAGACCGGCCGATGCACCTGACGACGAAACAAAGCACCCTGCTTAGCTGAACTGCCCTAACCAAACCGTCAGGTGGAGGCTGCCATGCATGACCTCACCATGACCTCATGTTTAGTTATGGGTAAGGTGCTCACACGTCACGGCCCAGGTCGTGAGTTGGAGTCCTGCAGCAGTCCCCCTCTCGCCTATACGTTCACTTCTAAACGCGATAGGGCCCCGAGCTGCTGATTCTTGTCGTCCACGATGCCTTCGTCGAAAGGTCGCTCCCTGGCTCCACTGGCGATGTCCGGATGGTACTGCTGCAGTGCCCATTGCATGGACCAGATGCTGAGTGGACGCATGTAGCCGAGCGAGCGATAGATGACGTGCTCCATGTACGCCTCGGGCGTCTGGAAGCCCAGCCCTCGCTGTTCGTACACGGTGTGGTATGCGCCGTAGGCCGTCTGGAATGCTTCTCGAAGCATGCCCTGAAGCGAAGCCGCATCAGCATTCTGCTGTCCCGGTGCATGGCAGCAGCGAGCAGCCATCGGCAGCAGCGACAGTGGCGCACACTTGAACTTAATATCCAAGCAAGCCCTAGCCAGCGTGGTCTGCTCCTCCCCTCTTGGGGTCAACCCAAGCGCATGGAAAAAAGCAGCGTTGGCGGGTACAGTGCATTTGCATAGCAGCTGACCAACTCATGCCTGCTGCAATACGAACACTTGGCATGTAATTGCAAAAAGAAACGGCATCGACTCCGAAGTCTTTTAATGTATTTAAATAGTGTTCACTTAATAATAATAATAATAATAATAATAACACAACTGATAAGCGGTCTCAGAGAACTCGATCTCTTTCTAGGCAATTTACATTTGCTGCACGATCGAATGGTTAGTGGTAGCGCGCTCAATAAACTTGAACTCTATTGGCTGGAACTAGAAGTGCTATTTTTGTAAACGATCAACACCAGCCTTTATAGCCATACCCTGCTTTGGTCATCAGACGCTTGCCTTAAACGGCCAAGTTAGTGGGCTGGGGACCTGCGGCATATGTAAAATGCATGGATAGAGACAGAGTTCTCTTAAGGCGTTGTACAAATGAATAATACATTTTTCTATTCCACGTGCTGCAGCACTTATTCTATTGAGCACCAAGTCAAAGGGTTCCCGCGACGTAAGTCGGTAGCGAGTTGGCTCGAAGCGCTGGCTGCCGCTCGGTTCAGTGGTAGCAGGCAGGCCCAAGCACGCTCTCGCCAGGCCAGGTTGGCCGACGGGTGGAAGTGCCACCGAAGCAGGTGAGGCCAACCCCGGCAGCGAAGCGGGCATGTGCACTGTCCGCCGCCTTGCTATGTACCCGAATATGTCACGTGGGCCCAAGAGGTGGAGGCGCACTATGTGCCACGTGCACGACTCAAGTGGACCGTGCTTTCGCGAAGCCAACGAGCCAGCCGAGTCCTATCGGAAAACCTGTGACATCGAGGGGCCGAGGCAAGCAAGCCTCTCCTCCATCCGGTTCGCAGCAAAGAAGACTCACTGACTCCCCCCTCCCACACCCCTCCGCCGTCAGCCATACTGCCCAAACGCTTGCAAAGCTCGCATGCTTCGGCTTACCTGCTGGATCATGGTGGCTGCCAGCGCATACGTGACGCCAGTCCAGAACTCTTCCGACTGCACGCTGTGCGTGTCCTTGTGGCCGCCAGGGCGGGCTCCATTGACGGCACCCATGCAGCCGGACCGGAACGGCAGCACGTTGCTGGCAAACACGGTGGCCAGTGCCGAGCGAACCTTACCGCCGTCGAATATCTACGACCGGAGAGTGGAGTGCAAGCTGAGCTGGCTGCTCGCCCGCGCCGCCCCCAAAGGGCAGACCACAGCTGCAGCAGCAACACTCACTCAGTGCTCACCGAGGAATGGCCACTATCCCCACCTGCCCCCCCCCCCGACCCGGCTCGATTGGAATTCTGAGCGTTTGCCCATGCGATTTCAGCCCGATTGCCCATGCTGGATCAGAGGACGCCGGCAGGCAGCAGTGAGGCAGGCACGAGAGCAGGCTGACAGAGGCTGCCATGCTGCTTCTGATGAGATGAGCCACATGATGCGTCAGCTTAGCTTCGGAAAGGGGGCGGGGCCCACTCACCCCCTAGTGTAGCTAAGCTGCTGCCTCAGGCCAGAGGCACTTGTCTCTCAGCCAGCCAGCCTCACTCTGCTTGTCTCGTGCAAAGCGACTCAAATAAAGAACGCCGACAAAGTTGTGAGCGCTCCACGAGCAGCTCAACAGCATCACAGGCTTCTCAGGGCCGTTCAGTACCAACAGGAGACAGTGGAGGAAAGGGGTGAGGTGAGGTAAGAGGCGAGAGACAGAGTGTGTGTGAGAGAGAGAGAGATGAGCGAGGTTGTATTTAGCAAGGTCTTCACACTCGGTTCCATCTCGGTCTTGCTTCGGGTTCTTCTTCTTGCAAACAGTTTACACGCTGTGCCTGCCTACCATCCTGCGCAAATCTAGCTGCATGCTAGGTCCTCCCTCACAGTGACCATGGGCAAGCCGTCGCCAATCGCAGCCAGCAGCGCACATGCCAGCTCCACATTAACTTCTTGGCAATAACCTTCAACGCCTGCAGCCCCAAAATCTTGTGCCTATAGTTAGCACTGACAGTGTCCCATACACAGCAACTCTCGTGAAATGAATTGGTGATTTTGCCAGTCTGTGCTGCCATCCTTTCTTGTCAAAGCAAAGAAGAACGTTACCCTTAACGGCACTGATTGATCTTAACTTCCATCGGTCTTGACCAAGAAGTTCGACCATGCGACCATTCGATCATTCATGGGTTTCATTGTGCTTCCATCCTTGCTGGGGACCACTATTAGCCATATTAGACGATGTATACATCAAAGAAAGAAGGAGCAAGACCAAATCAGGACCAAGAATTAGCCTGTAAATCTGCCTTTAACATCTATCAGGCACAATATGAGCGAGCAAGAGCACGAGTGGACCTGCGTCCGGTCCGAAACCCACACGTGGCATCACGAAATGAAGTATTTCGGTCAACAAAATGTGGCAGCATCTTAAGCAAGCCATGATGTAACTGCTCAGTCACTGTGCCATAATTGTGTTAGAAGAAGAGATCTCAAGATTAATGTAACAACCAGCTTCGTGCCGGCAACCAGTGGCTGCCATAAAAGCAACTCGCCTCCTGCTATGGCCACCAGCTGGTGGTTCAAGAGGCTCCCTCCTCCTGCATACTGGCATCGGCTATGTCTGGTATTCCTCAGGGCCTCCAGCCATTGAGTGGACCGATTGACTAACCTCTTACCATTAAGTTGGTGCAAACCCTAATTCCTGCCCCAAGTTAATATTAGCTGATTCAATAGCCTCATTTTGTATAGCAGCAAAGCAGCCTTAACGGCTATCACCACCACTCCAGTTGGCAATAAAGGATCGCCCACAGAAGAATTCGAACAACATCCACGACCTCGGCTGTGACTACCGAGCACCTTATCTCCTGGGCTATCACTGATCCACACTGATTTAACATCAGGCAATGTATCAACTTCAAGCTTTTGTCACTCATTTTTAGGTTCCTCTATTCTCTTGCTGCAGCCTACCTATCCAAACTACTTTGCAAGCCCCAACTGATTGAAGTCACGAAACCGCTGAGTATACAGTAGTTAGGAACATATAAACCCCCATGTTTCACACAGCTTTTGTTCCACCCCTGCGAGTTTTCTTCAGCTGGGCACTAACTGGCACTACACTGCAATGATTTAGGTTCTATCTCAGAAAGAGATTTCCGAGTCCATATGTCACAACGGCCTATGGTCATCGGGTGAGCATTTACAATAAAGGATATTCCAGGGATCAGTTCTTGGTCCAGTTCTTTTCATAACCTATACTCTCCCACTTGCCGAAGAAATTGTCAAGCACAATCTATGCTTTAATTTGTATGCAGACAGCACACTGTACTTGTGTTTTGATCACTCCCAGCCCTCCAGCGTGTCAAACTCTCTTAACTCCTTTGCTGCATGTATTATTGATATCAGGATATAGATGGTAGCAAGCTTACTCAAATTTAATGATGATGCGATTAGCATACTAGTTATTGGTAAACCTTGTGTAACTCAGAAATTGGAAAACCTATCCCTCAAACTGGGCTAGGTCAGCATATCTCTTGTTAGAATCTGTACGAAATCTTGGCATCCTGTTCTAAATTGTCCTTTCACTAGACAGCCATATCTGCTCACAGTTAAGTCTGCGCACTTTCAGCAATGAAACATTGCCAAAATTAGGGCCTACTTAGACAGAGATACCATATCCTAGTTGGTCCCTGCATATGTGACATCTTTACTTCTGCAAATCACTGCTTGCAGGTCTTTTGGCTTATGCAATAAGGCCCTTACAGTTGGTGCAAAACTCTGCAGTTAGGCTTGCCTGTCATGAGCATCCGAGTTGCAACACTACATCAATTCTCACCGACCTGCACTGGCTCTCAATAAAGCAGCACGTGAAATTCAAGGTTTTGTCACTTACTTTTAGGTCCCTTCATTCTTTGGCTCCAGCCTACCCATCAGAACTACTCCCCAATCTGTCTAGGCATCGTATCACCACTCTTCTGACTCAAGTCGTTTAGCTTTGCCTCGAACCAACCTCATATCCTATGGAAACTGTGCCTTTAGTTCATATGATTCCAAAGCCTGGAACTCGCCCTTGACTGACGTCAGGACATCCCATGATGACATTTAAAAAGAAGCTGAAAGACGTCTGTTTCTCATAGCATTTGCTTAGTCCCTTTTACTTGTCATGTGTGTGCTTATGCATGCTGACACCGCATATTATCAATAACCATATTGACATGCTTACGTTACAGCATACACCAAGTGCCTAGAAAGAGATTATTATTAATATTATGGTGGCTGCGTTGCTCAGCTGGTACACTCGATCAAACAAATTGTGTCGTAAGGGATAGAATAATTCGAAGACACCGATCAGGCCATTTCAAAAGACTACAAAGAAAAGCTCGTAGTGGCGGTCCACATGAAAAGGATCAGCATCCGAATGTCAGAGTCCGATTTAATTTCAATTGCCCATGCTGCCGCACGAAAAGGTGCAGCAAGAAGTGTGAGCCGCTGAGAATGTAGATCGCTGGTCACCGCCAAGCCCGGTGCATGCACACAAGCAAATCAGTGCAAGAGATTTGCGAAAATCACAATTGCAAATTCACAATTTGAAAGAGAATCGATGGATATCGTATGAGAGTCAGCCTCGTCATCAAAAAAGTGAGAGATCAAGAGACAGGTTAATGATGAGGGAGAGATGGAGACTGAGTGGTAGAGTAAGAGCAAGAGAGTGAGAATGAGAGGGAGACTGAGTGGTAGAGTAAGAGCAAGAGAGTGAGAATGAGAGGGAGACAGAGTGGTAGAGTAAGATCGAGAGAGTGAGAATGAGAGGGAGACAGAGTGGTAGAGTAAGAGCAAGAGAGTGAGAATGAGAGGGAGACAGAGTGAGAGAAAGCGAGATCGCAGCTACCTTCTCATCATCTAGGCCACAGGCTCGTAGGTACCACTGGCCACAAAGCTGGTCGGCCATTATACTGTCACTATGGCTGCTGCTCCCTGTGTCGTAATTGTAATACTTGCCTACAGAGAACCAAGGGTGGCAGATATATTTTTTGAAAACTTGACAAAACACACACAGATAGGTTGGTAGACAGACATATAGAGATGAAGAGAGAGAGAGAGAAAGAAAGAGGGAGTACAGTCGACTCCGCATATTTGAATATTACATATAAGAATTCTTCAGTTATAAGAATAGCAGTTCTTCGTTCCATATGCGAATCCACAGTATTGCCATATCTGCATATGGAAATACTCCCCACATATAAGAATGCCTATTTGTCGGCCCGAGCGCATTCTTATAAGTGGTCAACTGTGCTGGACTGCCGTCACGGGATACCGCTTGCAATAAGCGATCAAGGGACCAGCCGGATTTTCCACAAGCAAGCGACACCGACAGAAAAGAAGCATAGGCTAATTCTACAACATTATTGTTATGGTATCTCCGTCTGCAACTCGATAAAGCCATAAAGGTTATGTGGGTGTTACAAAGGAGAGTTTTGTATAGTGCACTTACAGCCTAAGCGGCTTTCGGTACGCATTCGGTAGCCAACAGACTTCGTCTCACGCAACAAAGAGAAAGTGGGAAGCATAGCAGAGGCAGGAGAGCAGTTGAGGTAGTGAGTAGCATAAAAGTAGCAGTTCAGGACTGCTGAAAAAGATGTGCCATAGTCGGCAGTTGGAGAGTAGATGTCGTTGCATAAGAATTGTGGAAGCGAGTTCCATAGTCTAGGACCTGCAGAGCCAAAGCTTCTGTCGCCGACGGTCTTTAAGCGGAGGAATGGAACAGCTAATTTATTGCCCACACAGGACCTGAGGGCGTGAAGAGGCTGAAACTGGTGCAGCAGTTCAGATAAGTAAAAAGGAGCCAAGCCGTGGCGGGCCATGTGGGTCAGCGTAAGAACTTTGCTCTGTATCCATTGCTCAACCGGCATCCATCCTAGCTCTTTCAGTAAAGGAGACACGTGGTCAAACCTCTGGGACTTGAAGACTAGCCTTGCAGTCATATTCATAGTCAACCGCAGTGGCCTACTTGCTTTCTTTGGTAGCCCAGCCAAAGGGTTATACAGAACCCGACAGCTTGAAGCAGCAGCTAAACAAAAGAGTTAGGTGAGCAGTTGAGGTAGTGAGTAGCATGGAAGTAGCAGCTCAGAACCGCTAAAAAGGATGAGCCATAGTCGGCAGCAGAAGAGCAGTTGTCGTTGCGTAAGAATTGTGGAAGCGAGCTCTATAGTCTAGGACCTGCACAGAGCTAAAACTTCTTTTGCCAACCCGTAGGAATGGAACGGCTAATTTATTGTCTACACAGAGGACCTGAGGGGGTGAAGAGGCTGAGACTGGTGCAGCAGTTCAGCTGGGTATGGAGGAGCAAAGCCGTGGGAGGGGCCTTGTGGCTCAACGTAAGAACTTTGCTCTGTATTATTATTATATGCATTACTATCGTGATTACCAACCGGCAGCCATTCAAGCTCTTTCAGGAAAGGAGACACATAGTCAAACATCTGGGATTTGTAAACTTGCCTTGCAGCCATATTCATGGCCAGCTGCAGTGGCCTGATGGCTTTATTCAGTAGCCCAGCCAAAAGGGAATTTCAATAATCTAGCCGAGACAGAACTAAAGAGCTAGTTTGATTCTGTGCAAGCCACCGTGGAAGACAGTTCACAATCATAGACAGAGATCCGATGTGATGACTAGATGTGGAAGCAATGTTCTTAACAAAGCTTTCAAAATTTAGGCAGCTGTCAAAGACAAAACCTAAATTCTGAGCCCGTGGTGATGGTCGCACAAGAGCATTACCTATTAAAAGAGCAAAGCCTTT
Source organism: Cristatella mucedo (assembly GCA_009760855.2). Classification (NCBI taxonomy): domain Eukaryota; kingdom Metazoa; phylum Bryozoa; class Phylactolaemata; family Cristatellidae; genus Cristatella; species Cristatella mucedo. The sequence goes on from WPIO01000156.1 coordinate 265,637, forward strand.
TAGTCAAGCCTGTGGCTCCCTATGAGCAGCAGTTACGTTTTATTGTCGTCTGGGAGCATAGCAATTAATGTAGAACCCGACAGCTTGAAGCAGCAGCTAAAAAAAAGCCATGCAAGTTGGAACGGTGTGGCAGTTAAAAATTCTGGTAACCTACGATTAAACTTCCGAAAAGTATGACACAAATACCTTCCCTGTCAAAGAAAAGAGCGGGGCAGTATCCGGGCTACAGCTAAAATCTGCCCGTAGCTCCATGGGCTAAAAGAGTGCTAGGCTTGAGTTTTCTACGAAGCAGTCGGAGCTCACTGGGAGCACATATAATAATAATAGTAAGACATTTGTGAAGCTATGTAAGAGAACTGCATATCTTTCTAGCTACTCTCCATACGCTGCAAAGAAAGCCATAGACTAAATATCACCCATAAAAAAAGAGAAAAAGGGAAGCAAAGCTGAATCAGGAGGGCAGTCGAGGAAGTGAGTAGAATAAAAGTTTCAGTGAAGGGCAGCTAGACACGACGATTCCGAGTTAGTTGCATGACCAGCAGAGCACAAACATCTATCACCAACAGTCTTTAGCTAAAAGAATGCTACACCTTATTCACTGTCCTGACAAGTCGGAAGCAACGACCCGTTAATCATTCGAAAGACATCGCAGCTACATTAGTAAAGGAGCAGCATAGCTGAATTTCGTGGACTTTAGTAAAGGAGCAGCATAACTGAATTTCGTGGACTTAATGAATAAACAAGTCTGGCTGGGGGTTTAGCCTTACCAACTCAGTTTCTCAGTCTAATTGTGTAGCTCTGGCACCATTGCAGTACGGTTAGCAAGTTGGGATCACAGTAATTGATCGTCCATACTATTCGACGATAGGGCCCGAGAAAAGGACTGCTAGCATGCAACAAAAACGTCCATTACTGCCTCTGATTCCTGTCCGCCGTGTAAAAATGAAAGCCTTTAAAATCCCTACTTATCAACTAGGCAGTTATAAAGATATGCCACTGAATGAGACAAAAGTGAAGCATAAATTATATCCTATTATATAATTATAAATTATAAAGTATATCATATAATTATATAATATATAAATTATATATTATATATTATATAAATTATATATATAATTATATCCTAGATTAAGCAGCATCATTCGGCTGTCTACTTACTGGGTGCGAGAAGCTGGTAAAGTAGGCCGGCCATGATTTTTCGAGCCAGACCACACATCCACGGATGATAACCAACAAGGGTTTCAAAATGAAATTTGATACCATCTGCTAATTTTGCATACGTGTGCTGCAAATGATCTAGCCAAATATATCTAGCACGGTTGTCACAAGCTTTGTTGTTGGTCGTCGCTAATTGCTAATTGGTTAATTTGGCATCACCTCAAGCATATTTCCCACAAAGGAGGAGAGCTCTGTTCGTGCAGTGGTTGACACTGCTTACTGATCACCATGACTTTCTTGAGCTCACATCTCATCTAACCTGGGCATCACTGCCACTGCCAGCCCCTGCTTCGGGTCAGTAACAATGCTGCTTTACACCGGAGCCAAGCCAAGACCGTTCCCAAACCCTTTGGATGCAGCTGTTTGCTTTTTACATCCTTTGCGAGAGCAGTCAGTTCCTGTGACATGGGCCATGATTAGACCGACGACTTCCCGAGTGCCAGGAAGCAGCTTCATGTGCTCAAAAGAGACAGCAGGACACAAAGACAGCACGACAATGGATTCAAGGACCATCCTTTTAAGGAAGAACTCAAACACCCTCACAGCAAGGAGTGCACTACCCTGCTTGCTCTCCATAAATGTACCGAGTTCAACGCGTGTCCTATCTCAGTGTGATCGTCCAGAGCCTTGATGTCAAGGGGAAAGGGACAGAAGTCATCGAGTAGACTCCTAAATATACCAAGTACCCCAGTCCTCTGTGCTCGGTCCACCTCTTTCACAATTTACACTCTCCCTCGAGTCAATGTAAAGTATACAGGCACAAAAATCTAGGCTTTCATTTATATGCAGACGACATACAGCTGTGCCTGTGCTTTGCTTTCCTCTCTGCTTACCAGAACATCAAACTCTCTCAACTCTCTTGCTGCATGCATTGTTGACATTTGCACTGGGACGGCAACAAACTTTCTCAAATTGAAAGAAGATAAAACCAACTTACTAGTTAACAGTAGTTGCAAAACGTTTCCTTCGAATTGTACACAGCTGGCCTCTACCTCCTCAAGCATCTGCCACAATCTGGCAGTCCTAATCCAAAGTGACCTTTCGTTAGACGACCACATCAGCTCCACAGCCAAGTCTGCCTGTTTTCAGATACGAAACTAAGCACAACTTCGGGCCTACTTCAACAGGGATACCGCATCCAAGATAGTCCACGCATTCGCGACACGACACATGACGTGACACCCCCATCTCGACTTCTGTAACTTGCTGCTTGCTGGTCAACCGGCTCGTGCAATCAGGTGCTTACAACTGGTGTAAAACTCTGCTGCTAGGCTCGTCTGACGTTAGTGTCCCGTGAGCGCCACGTCACACCACTTTTCGTCACGCCACTTTTCGTCACGCCACTTTTCGCCGACTTGCACTGACTCTCAATCAAGCAGTGTCGACTTCAAGGTGTTGTCACACACTGTGCATGCTGCCACTAACCACATTTGCATGCTGACCCTGTGCATGTCACCCCTAACCATATTATTCATTTCATTTGTTTTTCAAGCATGATTTTACTTACCATTCAATTGCATTTCACTTTACAGAAAATGTAAAGCGCCTAGAGAGAGATTAAGTTCTCTGAGGGCGCTTTATCAAGTGAATTATTATTATTATTATTATTATTATTCATTATCTGGCTCCAGCCTAACTATCAAAACTACTTACCCATCCGGCGAACAATCGTACACCCTGCTGTTCTGACTCGAATCGTTAAGCCATACGTCGTACGAACCTCAAAACCGTTAGAGACCACCGTGCCTTTAGTTCAGAGCAAGCAGGCAGGCACACGAGCACGAATGACTTGAGTGCTCTAAACAGTTGCATCTCGCTTGTTTCTGCGAAGTCACTGATAGAGAGCACCCAGCAGCTGCTGCAAGCACCCGTTCCGCCTCTCACCGTTCCACAGCTTGGTGTCGAACGACCGCGCTCCACGAGCCAGGATCTCGCCGAAGCGCTGCTCCACGTCGGCTCGCTTCAGCAGACCGGACATGGTCACGATCGCCTTGAGCGCAGCCAGCCACAGACCTCCGCAGTAAGCGCTGCAACGATTCGCCGAGAACGATGTGAGCGAGGAAGCACGGAGGCTGAGTACCGTTACCGTTACCAGGAGGGGGCAGAGGGGGCCGTCTACCAGCGCAGGCTGCTGAAGCCGGCCCTGCAGCCGGCCCGACCGGCTAACTCGGCTCCAGTAAGCAGGTCTATTGATAGCGACCTGAGCTGTCTAGACGAATATTGGTTCGCTAACATCATAGCATTATTGGAGTGCTTTAGATTTAAAATTCTAAAAGGGCCAGTCGGAATAAATGGCCTCTGGAACGGCTGCGGGATAAGCCACAGCCATACAGCACGCCCAGTGACCGAACAGCGCATCAAAGGTCACTGCTCGTCGGTCTAGATGGTGTATAATTCATTTGTATAGCGCCCTAAGAGAACTTAATCTCTACTCTGGTGCTTCACGTGTGCCACAGGGCTCGCACCCCCCCCCCCCCCCGACCTCGGTAATCACTGCATTCACCTTGACCATGGTCGGGGCAAGCATCTTTACTGCTGGCCCAGACCAGCTCAGCTAATGGCAGGGGCAGTGAGTTTATTAGCCGTTCCCAATTTTTCATCATTAGTAATTAGGAATAATCTGTGACTGGCATTTGCTGCGAGAGTAACTGCTGTGAAAACTGGTCAATTTGATGCCCAGCCATTGTGCAGTCGGTCTACTGCAAGAAACAAGATGCTATCATGTTGAAAGTAGACAAAATTACATTATTATTATTATTATTATTATTATTATTATACATAATTATGGGGTGGGCAAAAAAGACACGATTATGAGTCCTGCTATAGGCCAGCTGCACCACCACACACCGCTTCTACGACTTCGAGCTAAGCCTTCGAGCCAAGCTTCGAGGTGCACCAGCATCAATCGTGCATGTGTCTGTAAGGTCTGGCACGATGTCCAGAGATGGCATACTCTCTCGTATAACTACACAGTTCCACCATCCTGTCCAAGAATGGAGCAAGGGAAGTCACTGTCAGCAGCGCTGCACGAGCAGTTTCCTTCGAGCATCACCGAACCTTGTAGAAGGAATGGAATGGGAAGGTGAAGGTCAGAAAAGCTACTGCCAAGCATGACTTTTGTAGAGGTAAAATCCAGCATCTTCATCAGACTTCTTGACCATTGAAAAAGCAACCAATACACGTGAAACGCAGTCAAGCACTATTGAGTCTCAGCATCACACAGCTCTCGAACGGACTCAAAGCCACTTCCATAACGGCTGATGACTTGGGATCCTATCAGCCATGGACCAACGTCTGCAGCTCGTGTGCGTCATAGAAGCCAGATGGCTCTACATGAGGCTAACGTCTCTCTCTCTCTCTCTCTCTCTCTCTCTCTCTCTCTCTCTCTCTCTCTCTCTCTCTCTCTCTCTCTCTCTCTCTCTCTCTCTCTCTCTCTCTCTCTCTCTCTCTCTCTCTCTCTCTCTCTCTCTCTCTCTCTCACTTCCAGGAGAGTCCGAAAATGCAGGGGCAGAAGGCAGTCTTTGGAGGAGGTGGGTAATACGAGTCTGAAAAGAATCTCTACTTGGTGTCTCTTTTACTAACAAATGTTCATTATTTAAAACCGACTGTAAGCATGTGGAAAAATCCAGCTCAGACTAAGCCCGGTGGCTCACATTTCATTATCCGGGTGATGCCACCGAGTCCTGTGGCTGACAATTCCTTATTTCCTGATGCAAGTGGGTGAAGTCTTGCTGCTAGTGAAATAAGGCTTCTGAATCAGCTACTTTACACTGTCACTATACTCTGCTTCACAAAGTATTGTGTACGCTCGTACACAAAAGCATCTGGACGCCTACAGGAGCCCCAGAGTGACACGTACACATCATTGGCACTTCTTGCTAGATGGCCATCCTGGGAGGGGGGCACGCACTGCATCAGGAGGGGACAGTTCACCAATAGTCTATTTATCATTTGCCACCGACCAGCATACAGAGTAACGTAACTTACAGTTACGAGAGTACAAGAGGACGAGGAGGCAGCAGTTTGGCTAGGTATCACGGAACAAAACCGTGGACGACCATGTAGTCCACAGCTAGCTTCAGCTGGAGTCTGAAGTTCAGCCACCAGCAGCAGCTTTTTTTTAGCAGTGTGACAAGTGTCAGAATTATGTTGCATTGAAGACCCGTGCAGAGACAAGTGCATCGAGGATTAACTGCAGTAGTGCAGGGGCATATCAGTATCTGAACCATGCTTCTGTGCTAGCAATTGCATAAACATCAGGATAAGAGAAGTCACTGCCATCTGTCTCTTTTTCTTTGCCAACTCATTGTTACGAGAAGATCTGCAGTGCAACAAGCCACATCTAAAACTACAGTAGCCCTTTCACACCTGTAGCCTCATGATACACCAATATTTGGTAAGGCCCCCAAACCACAAGAGGAAGCTCCCGTGTTGAGCATAAGATGTTTAGCTACATTTCAAGCCCACAGCTATACAATGCTGTGTCCGTGCCCACTAGCTACCAAGCAACTACCCAGAACAAGCTATCGGTCAGGTCTTGATGGCACACTGGCTAAGGTGGTTGCTATCCACGACCTCGTGACCAAGGTCATGGGTTCAAATCCTGTGGCAGGCGATCCTTTATCGCCGCTGCAAGTGGTGCTGATAGCCGTAAAGGCTCTTCTGTCGCTATACAAAAGAGGCTGTTAAATCAGTTAGTATTTTTTTAGGACCTTGCCAACCGAGGGAGGGCGAAGGACCATGGGGACCGGGGGAGGGCAAAGGACGGGGGGGGGGAGGGGGAGGGCAAAAGACCGCGGGACCGCAGGAAGGCTAAGGACAGAAGCCTTTCTGTCCTAGTCCTACAGATCCTAGCACGACCCTCATCCTAGCACGACTCCTACAGTGGGGGCCACGACGGTAGAGTGAGTCGCTGGGCATCTTCACCTTGTTCCTGTTGCTACCCACGCATCGTACGTCTGATCGGCATAGCCACCATTCTCGATGACTCCATCTCCATCGGTGTCAAACTGCAGTGCAGTCTCCATCACAGCCTGCAAAATGAACGAGCATATCCTGCTAAATGAACCAAGAAGCCGATCGAGATGAAGCCAAGTGCCATGATGCAATCTGCTTGTACAGAAACGGTATGCATTATATTCATCAGTGTGTGTGCGTGTGTAAAAGTGTGCACGCGTGCTATGTGCTCAAATGTGTGCTATGTGCGTGCATGCGTACGTGTGTGCATATTTTCGTACACTCGAGCACGTGTGCTTGCACACGAGTACGGGGATACTTGCTCAATTACGCCAGAAATAGCAAATTTCGAGAAAATATGGCGCAGGCCAAAAGAGGCTCAAAACTGAAAGGCAACACGAATAGGAAGCAGTGTAATTTGGAACTCATAACAAGCAGCAAAAGGCAGAGCCTTTTAGCTCGAAATAAGCAACAAACACATTCACCTTCCATAACCCCTGTGGCTGCGGTGGTAAGAGGAACAAATGTTTGCTTTTTTACTGTAGCTTTGCCTAAACAAACCGTTGCAACCAGCAGAAAACATGTTAGCTGAGAGAGTATAAGTATTGGCAACAAAAAACCGTGCACCCTCGTCTTCTTATGCCTAGTGACTGACAAGATTTACAGCTGAGAGGCAGCCCGAACGAAGTCCGCCACGTGCAAGGCCGGCCGGGCCGGGCAGGGCCGGTCTACTTTCCACTCAATGAGCCACAGAATGAGAGCGGTGAGTAAGGCAGCAAAGTACTACCGAGTCTGTGCACCGATCGCACAAGAGCGAAGCTTGGATAGAAGCAAGCTGCTTCTTACCCAGAAGCAGCAGCTGCTCTTTTAGGCACACTCTCGAGCGCTTGCTCACGTACTACTATGAAGGCAGGTTGACGAGAACCATTAGCCGTCTGCTGCCCAAGCAAGTGGCATTCCTCTCTGGGCGACATTCGGCTCCACTGACCTCCGAGACGGCCGCGCATGCCTCGGCTCCACTGTTTGTCTAAGCAGCAAGCTGAGGCACCTGTTAGAATGGCGACATTCTCTCAAGTTAGCAGCAAAAAACTAGGGGACGTATGGGGGGCAGAACCTGGCAGAGCCTCCTCACCCCACATCGAGGAAGTCTCGAGCCTCGGCTGCAAGCTCGAGCCGAGCAGCTCATGTTTCCACTGGCGAAAAATATCGGCATCCGACCGACGCTGTGCGTCCGCGAATCTTCTCAACCAGCGTGCTAGTGAGCGTGCTTTCGCATTCATTGGCAGCTGGCGACCATCGACAGCTGCTAATTAAGAATTATTTATTAATTAATTTTCTTAAGTACTAATTAGTTAAGTGCCAAAAGTTTGCACTCAACTAATTATTAATTATTATTAGCATTAATAACTAATTATTATAATAATAAGTTATAATTAATAACTAAGTATCAAGTATTATCATTTAATTAATTTAGTTAAGTGCTAATTAAGAATTATTTAAATTTTCTAATTTCTTCGGGGAACGCTTCCGACGCCCACCTCGGGCTCGTCTGTCGATCCCGGCACTCCCCCTGCCTGTCATCGGCGAGTGATTGCAGCTCTCAATTCATAGCTTGGCTCCCTGTTCTTACCGCTGTCGCTTCGTTCCCGTGCTAGCGCACGGACTCGAAGGCGTGTGTTGCTGTGCTAGCTCAAAAAAAAATCACTCTTGACTCACGCTTGTCTGCACGTGGCACAATCCGGCAGAGGAGTTTCGCGGAAGTGATAGGGAGGCACTGCATCCAGGGGCACTGCGCTGACTCGCAAACAAACGCTGCTCACCAGCACAATTGGGAACATGTCTTCCAAGTAAGACAGCGATTTGGTCATATGATAGTCGCGGTAGACTTGCAAAACGAACTTTGTGTTGAGGTCTTTCCAGTCGTGCGTTGGGTGAATGACGTAGCAGTTGACGTTTGACCACGGTTCATCTTCTGGAATGCAAACGAAAGGGGGAAGTATTGGTAACGAGCAGTAGCGTTTATTTAGTTTGGCAACGAACGGTAAGTTTAGGAGCTCTGCCAAGCACGTCCCACCACATGGTGGCCATCGATTGGTATGACTAGGCTGATATGTGTCAGCTAGTCGTTAAGCCAGATGTGTGTGTGTGTTTTTGTGAGGCCTTTTGATGGCAAGCTTTTCGTCCGGCAGTCCAAAAGAGCTTGGCCCCGCCTCTCGACGTGCGATGTCTTCGATCGCCTCGGTCACCTCGCGTGGGCAGCCACCTGCTGCAGCACACACGCCAGTGCTTCGATCGGCTGCAAGCGAGAAAATCGTGCCGGCCAAAAGCAGCCCTGGACGAAGCAGGTTTAACTCGTGATGCTCGCCAGTGAGACTAGCGATCCCCGGCTCCACGGCTCACGTACGCTGCACACCAACTCTGGGCGGAAGCCAGCCGAGGCGTCAGTCGGCACCGCTGCGCCAATTCGTGCTATGAGTCGTTGCTGATACTTCGTTCGATGCCACTTCGTTCATTGTACAATGACTTCACTGCGGGCAGATGTCAGAAAAGTTCTCTGATCGGAGAAGACGTCCGTTCGTCCGTCCGTCGGTGTTAATAGTTTGCAAGTCGCGCTTCCCATTGGACTGCATTCGGATCTTGTGTGGCAAAAGCTGACACTTTAATGCTTTGCATTTTTGCTAGTAATGTCCTGCGACACTGTTTTTACTTTGGCTTATCTTGATTCAATAAAATAGCGTTTTCTTGAACTTGATATATGCGTATGTATGACAAATAGATACCAAGAAATTTAAAGAAAACATATACTAATCATTATGCTTATTTTAGGTGCTGGATTATGATAAAAGTTCAATAGATTTCGATCTCTTTTCTACAGATTGTTTGCAATTGATGTCCTTCCCTCCACCAGCAGATACCGCAGCAGGTAATACGGGTAAGAATTGCACACAATGCCAAAAACAGAGGGCGCGGACTCTTTTGGTGCAGGAGCTGCAGGCAAAAGCAGCAAATCTGCTGCCTTGAACCAACTACCACCTTCATTTATGTTCAAAACTCTGGACCTGACCTTTCAGTACTGGCACAGTACTGGTATTGCACCACCAGTGCTCTAGCCTTGATTGATAAAAACAAAAAACTAAAGCACAAAAGCAAGCTCCTCGATTGTTGATCAAGGCTCACCTGGATCGCCGATGTCGTGTGGCACACAGTTTTTGGCCTTTGTCACACCACGGACACCGTTCATGCAGAACTGTATTGTCTGCCCACTGTCTTTTGGTATGGCTTGCGCTGCAAACCAGCACAGTTTGCTATGCAGAAGAGGCAGGCTGGAGTACAGACAACACGCTACAGATGGAAAATCGCAAGTCTGCAGCAGTATACGTTAATATTTCATCATCTAACCCTTGCTAATAAGCTCACACCAGACAACGTTGCTTCGACAGGTTATGGCAGTTGTACACGGAGTAGCAATTCAAGTGTTCAGCCCTGTGGTTCAATCAATGCCAGGCAAGCATCATCTCCGACCATTTCCAGTCACAGCTAACTCAGGACAGGAGCCAAACAGGCTGGAGAAGGAATTACTCAATCGAACAACAAATTCATTAAGCCACCCTAGAAACCCCACAATCTTTACTGCATTGACTTGCACCACGGCAGACACCATGGCAGAAAAACTTGAACAGGTACTATGAATCTAAGAATACATTCAGCACGATATGCTATTAAATGGCTACAATAATAATAATAATGATGATACATTTGATATAGCAGAACTCAATCTCTTTCTAGGTGCTTTACAATTGCTGCAAAGGAAGCACGATCGAATGGTTAGTGGTAGCATGCTCAGTAAACAACAAGAATAACATGGTTAGGGGTGACATGCACAGGGTCAGCGTGCAAGCGTGGTCAGCGGCTGCATGAAGCAGTGTCAGCACGAATAAGCACCTAAAGGACGAATCACTCAGGACCCTAACGCCGTGGTGGCTCCCCGCCAAGCAACCGCCTTACCTAGTGAACCACCACGGCTCAATAGGTAAGGCGGTTGCTTTTCAAGAGTGCTAAATCAGCTAGTATTTATTTATTTATTTTAAATGCTGTCATAAATAGATGGGGTTTTAGTTTCTTTTAAAATGTTGACAAGTCAGGAGATGTCGTGAGGCAGGTCGGGAGTGAGTACCGGGCTTTGGGAGCAAACAAACTAAAAGCACGGTCTCCAAAGGATTTGAGGTTTGTACGAGGTACAGTTTAACAATTCGATTCCGAAAATCGGGTGGAACGATGCTTAGCCTGGCGGGGGAGAAGATCTGATTGGTAGGCTGGAGCCAAAGAATGAAGAGACCTAAAAGTGAGTGACAGAACCTTGAAGTCGATGGGGATGAAGCTCGACTGGGAGCTAGTGCAGTTTGGCTAGAAGTGGTGTGATGTGGCAACTGCGATGCTCACGACAGTCAAGCCTGGCTGCAGAGTTTTGCACCAGCTGCAAGCGCCTGAGTGCACAGGCCGGTAGGTCAGCTACAATCACCTGATAACATGGACCATCACAACGCAAAGTCGGCCTTGGCTTTCAGGAAGCTAAGCAGCACGCCACTTGACTCGCCATCAGGCAAACACCTACACCCTCGGCCATCTGGACAGGTTTCAAAACAAGGCTGATAAATTCACCCCTTCTCGATATACTTAGGAAGCTAGATGTCCTTTCACAATTGCTCCCTCTGAGTTTTGACAAGAGCTAACTGTAAAAATGGGATGAAAGAATGTCAAATATACTGACTGAAGAATGAGTAAAATTGGAGTGCTCTCAAATATTCTCTAATAAACCAGGCACAGCCATCTTCGAGAACTCTACATTCACGTACGGCCAAGTGGTACTTGAAAACTAGTGCTCTGCAACTCCTCTACAAGAAAGTGTGCTACTAAAATTTGAGCAATTGCCACTTGATTGTCAAAGACTTGCGGTTTTTCGACATTGAATTTGAGAAAGTTGCAGCCATGCAAGTGTGAATGTCAACAACCGATGCTGCAAGGGAATTAAGGAAGTTTGAGCTGCTGGAGAAAGAAAGATGATGCTGCAGGGAGAAAGGTGAGTACAAGCGCTTGGTCTCTGCTATAGACATGGCAGTCAAGAGTCTTACCCATATCATACTGCAAGGAGAGCTGCAGGTACGGCCACAGCATGACGAGCGCAAACGACGCGTAGAAGTGTACATCGTACGTATTATACATCCTATATTCGTGACCTGAAACCGACGAGGTGGAAATCGCGGCATTCGAAGCCAACTGTAGAAAAACTAGATGCTCGAAAGCAGCGAAAGCGATTGTCGGTCTGAGATGCACGCATCTTGCACGAATGGGCCAGCCCCGGAGGTGCTAAGGTGCTCGCTCTTCACGACCGAGGTCGTGGGTTCGAGTCCTGCAGTTAAGCAATCCATTATTGCCAACTGCAAGAGGTGGCGATAGCCGTTAAGGCTCTTTTGCTACTATAAAAGTAAGGCTGTCACATCGGCTTATGACCAGACCAGACTCTGGTAGTACATACATACGTACGTGGCTAGGGTCACTAAAGACAATTGTTCAAGGAGGCCAAAGCTCCTCATCCCACCCCAAAGGCCCTTCCGACCAACTTGATATTGAGCATGGGTTATTATGTGTACGTCAACAGCATTCCAGCCATCTCTCGTGCTTATTGGACCTTATTAGATAGACTTATAAAAACCTCGCTATGTGTTTCTCTAAGCCGTTTAACACAATTTCGCTCATGTGTCTTGCAAATGTCACATGTAGGCTTATATTGATCCGATCAACATGATATTTGAAGTATGTGTTCCTTAGTATGTCCTTCAAGTTGTACGACGATTAACTGAGTAAGTCAGGCTTTTTCGTCATCATTTTCATGCTTTTACATCCTCCCTCATGTTCTCGGAGTGTTTTCCCCACAGTGGTCTTCCATAACTTGTAGAGTTTATAGCTTTGGCCGAAAGGGCTCTGATCGACGTGAAATTTGGAATACAAGTTGAACTCACCTGCCTAACAAATCAGACTGCTCATACTTGTCGTGAATTGGGTAAGTATAGCTACACGACCTTTCATGTCATTGAACTTGATATTGCTGATACTTCAAAGTTTTGACATGACATTACAAATAATTTTTTCAATTTTATTATTACAATTTTTAATTTTGAAGCCAAACGTCCTGCACAGTTTGAAGGGTTTGGCATATTTGTGCAGTTTATTGTATTGAAACTGTTGATCATGCAAGATGGCCATGTTTGGTTCAAAGGCCTCTGAAAAACGTGACCTTGACTCTTACAGGTCATCAGAAAGTCAACAGGACAGCTACAATTATATCAAGATTGCTTATGTTACCCTTGTAGTTTGTGCCAATTCGTATGCCGATAGTCCATTGATCCTTGAGAAATATCTGTGCCTGAGGGAGATAAATCCCATAGGGTGGGGCATAACTCCCAGCCATTCTACCTGAAGGTGTGCAGGCCATCTAGGGCTGCTGGTGAACTGAAATCAGCATGCTGCACGGCCTTGAAACTGCACGGCCTCGGATCCGATGGAAAACCAACATCCCTCGCAAAGACCAGGCCAGATGCACAGTATTCGTGACCGCGGCTGCAAAGCCAAGGCGAGAGGAGAGCGGCGCTACAGGCCGAGCAGGCGCTGCGCATGCGCCCAGTCACCTTCCAGATATGCGAACTTGCCATACGTCTTCACGATGTCGGATGTGGCTTGCTCAGCACCAGCGCTGCCCATGCCCTGCTGAGGCTGGGAAGCATCACTGGGGGCTGGATCAAGCCACACTGATCCGCCATCGCTGATGAAGTACAGCTCATTGAACAGCGCTGACTTGTACCACGCCGGCAGACACCTGCAAAGCATCAGCGCATCTGGAAACCGGTAAGGTCTGATGCTTTGCGAATTCAAGCCTTCAGGACGAAAGTAAAGCCGGAGACCCTCTAGGACCCTAGGAGACCCTCTATTCAAAGAAACGCTCAAGCTGGCTGGCGGGGCTACAATTAAGTGGATCGGTCGATGCTTAGCCTATCGAGGCGTGGCTTTGTAGGCAAAGCAAAGCTAAAGCTGGCCGAGCTACGTTTAAGCATAACAGGCCAAATTTAATTGAAAGAGGTGAAGCTTTTGTCAAGCACGGTAACGCTTAAGCAGGCTGGGTGAAGGTCAAATGAGTGCAACTGCTCAGATTCATCGCCCACCCGGCCTCAAAGGGCAGGCTTGGCCTAGCCTGGTGACCCCCAGTTGGTCATATTATATTCCAGCCGCCCTAAGCTACAGGACCCTGCTTGGGTGCACTAAAAGATTATCAGCTGATTTAGCAGCCTCATTTATATAGTGGCAGAAGAGCCAACACGGCTATCACCACCGCTTGTAGTTGGTAATAAAGTATCGTCCATGATAAGATATTAATAAACCCACGATCTCGGCCGTGACGAGCGAGCATCTTACCACCCGGGTTATAGCAGCCCTTGTACGCTAAGACTCGACTGCTCTTGATCGAGTCTGAGTTATATTGAGGCCGCAGCAATCATGCACGCATCTGTGCTGCAACTGCATTAAAACCGTGTTACAAAGTCTTGTAGTCTACCTGCCCTCGCAAGGCAGCAGCAGCAGACCCGTGCTAATCGACCGACCCCTGTCAAGGCCTTGCCTGAACGAGGGTCAAGCACATAGGCTAAGTATAGCTGTGTGCTGCTTACACTTCGTTGCTCATCCGGCTGAGGCCATAATATAATATGAGCCATAATATGAGCATAATACATGAGGACCGAGAGAGAGAGAGAGAGAGAGAGAGAGAGAGAGAGAGAGAGAGAGAGAGAGAGAGAGAGAGAGAGAGAGACCGAGATAGCACACAGCACATACATAGCACACACATAGCACAAACATAGCACATATAGCATAGCACACACATGGCACACACCGCGAAATTCGCTAGTGGCGTAACGTGAAAGTGAAAGTGAAGACTAGCGTGAAAGTGCCAGGCAAAGCCGTTACAAAGGAAGGCTAGCTACGTATGTTGCTAGCTACTGGTGCCGGCCGAGGTCACGAATCAACGACACCGATCACACGTTCTTCCAATCCAAAAAGCAGGTGCCATAAAAGCCCAAGGGTGCGACCAAAAAACTGCGCTGCAATTGTGCAGCTGTTATCGACAGCTCGGCATGGCATGTTAGATGAGAGCAAACGCCTAGCTGTCTTACGAGCCTAGCGAGGTGACACACTTTCAAGTGCTAGGCAACCCATGACATGGCTAGACACAGCAGTGACACTAAACCCTCCTAGACTATGACTATGTCCAAGGCTATGGAACTCACTTCCAAAATGCTTATGCAACGACATCTGCTCTTCTGCTGCCGACTGTGGCACATCCTTTCCAGCCGTCCCGCGCTGCAACAACTTACAGCTCACTTCCTCGACTGCCCTCCCAACCCAGCTATACTTCTCACCTTCTCTTAATAATAATAATAACAATAATAATAACACACTTGATAAAGCACCCTCAGAGAACTCAATCTCTTTCTAGGCACTTTACATTTGCTGCAAAGAAAGCACAATCGAATGGTTAGTGGTAGCATGCTCAATAAACAACAAAAATAACATGGTTATGGGTGACATGCACAGGGTCAGCATGCAAGTGTGGTTAGTGGCAGCATGCACAGTGTCAGCACGCATAAGCACACAAAGGACAAATCACAGGGACCCACTAAATGCTGTCGTAAATAGGCGCGTTTTTTATTTCTTTTTAAATGTGGTCAAGTCAAGGGATGTAGTGACGGAAGTCGGGAGTGAGTTCCATACTTTGGGATCATATTAACTAAAGGCACGGTCTCCAAAGGATTTCCTGTGTAAGATCAAGTCCGTTGGTTACCGCTTCCCTACCGTAAGCCCCTCGGGCTTTTGAGTTTGCTACAGAAATCTCTCACGGGTAACACCCACTTAGTTTTGTGGTTTTGTGGAGTCACAGACGGAGTAACTTCGTTCCACCATGATTCTTTAGCCCTCCCTTTTCTGGCCAGGCGTAAAGGCCACAAACTTCCGCATAGTCTGTTGTGCTGCAGCACATTCCAGTGAGCCTGAGTATTACTGAAAAGGTCGGCTATCGGTGTAAATCGGACATCCGGTCTCAGTGGCCTGCCGATATCGCTCCATAGTCGTTCTATGGGGTCCAAACCAGGCGTCTGGCTTGGCGGCTGCACCAGCACCAAACCAGGATTCATCAAATAAGGCAGCGTGATGTTTCTACTGAGACTGTTTCGGCGAGTGCTCCCTAAGACGATTCGATTCGAACAGTGCAGCACGGGGTAATGCACGAGGCTCGAGTGTAAACCGAGATCCGGTCCAGCAACCTACCGGTCAAGAGTTTTGCACCACACGATAAGACTACGACTGCAAGAGTGAAGCCCCTGCAGACAGGGGAGCTATCTACAGGGAGGCAACGATAAGCGCGGGTCGACCCAGCGGGCGCCCGCGGTGGCAAAGCCACGGCGATTCGGATATTGGCGGGCGCGTAGTAGCGCGTCTGCGATCCGGCACGATAGCAAACCCATGCAGCGTGGAAGGTGCAAAACCATTCGTAGACGACCTATGTCTCCGTCGGGGTGTCGTACTTAGTAGAGCACTTCACTGAGATCTATTGAAACTAACCCCTTGACTGTGAGATTTGTCCGATACAGACGGACGACACTCGCGGCAGCAACGGCGGCCGTGGCAAACGGAGTGAGTACGGTTGATGGGCAGAGCTCGAAGCTTGCAGTGCGTCATCGGACTTGACCGATTGAGCACGGGAGATACACTACGCTACATTACACTTACACTCATAGCTCAGATGCATCCGATCTCCTTCCTTCTTCACTCCTCACTTCGAGCACACGCCCTCTCTCTCTTTCTCTCTCTCCTCTCTCTCTCTCTCTCTCTCTCTCTCTCTCTCTCTCTTTCTCTCTCTCTTTCAAGGTGCTCCCCTCGCCAAAAGGAGTCATCTCTCTCAGTCGCCTCGTGCCGGCCCAAGCGCAAGAAGTGCAGGCCCAAGCGCAGGTCTGAGCCGAGGCTTCGCGGCTCACTTGTTGCCAAGCACCGGCTGCTGCCAGGCATCGATCTTGTTTTCCCAGACGTTGCGCTTGGCCAGCGCGTAGCCGACCATCGCCGGTGCGGCCGACGATGCTGGACCGCTGAACCAGCGAGCGTACCGCCTGGCAAAAGAGGGCACATGCATGCTGATTCAACGGCAGGCAAGGCCGCTGGCCACAGCGCACCGTGCAGAGGCACGAAGGGGGCGTGCACAGGCTAGTGGGGCAGTCACCTGCTGTAGCGGGTCAGGCCGGAGCCAAATGTGATCTCGGGCATGTACCAGGCGAGGCAGAGCTCCACGCTGGCCCCGCGGCAGCCGGCAGGCACCAAGCGGCCGACGCACACGGCCACCGCTGTCTCCTTGCCCTCGGCCGTCGGCGGGCGACCGGTGGCAGCAGTGGTGATGGCAGCACCGACACTCGCGCCTTCGTCATGCTGCTGCGACCCGTCTGCAGTGGTCGGGTACATAAGTTCAGCGAGCGCTACTACGACGACGACGACGACGCTCCACGGGATGTTGCGACGCCATGCATGCAGCTGAGCAACGTTCACATTTAATGCATTATGCCAACAGGCAGCTGTAAGCGAGAGGAGGTCGCTGCACGCCTGCCGGGGAATAAAAAGCTGCTGATGTTACCACAGAGCAGCGACGCAGAGATGGCGAGTTCGAGCTGGCGAGGCGCTGTGTGACCACAGTCCCCCAGCTCTTACTTCTGCCTGGCAGTGATTGTGGCGCTGCGCTTGACAGAACTTGAAAGACGACACTAAGCGCGCTAAGCTGCTCCTCGGAACGTCTGCCCATTACATTCGGACGGCCGAATTGTAACGGGCAGCAGCGCATCCGGTCAATCAAGCACCTAGCGAGAAGAGCCACAGCCAGCAGAGACGTGCATGTGGGTGTGGCATCACCACCACATTGTTCCGCCCCAAACCGGATCCGACCGCCCAATGGGCGCCCAAAGTGGAAGCACGAGACACTGATAAGTGGAATTTGGGAGCCCGCAAGGACACATTTATCACCCCTTCGGTCACGTACAGACACTCGTGGCCCGCACGAGAACGAGAGGAGCACGCAATCACTGTCTCTGGCGACGTCCCCCACAACATGGATTCAATACTCCAAGATCCTGTGGCGAGGTTCGTCACGTTAATTTGCTTTCGATACACACTCGACTACGCCTCATTCATAGCACCTGGGGACCAACCACGACGACAGGACACCCCACAAACGGGTGACCCTGAATTGACCCTCCACGTCCATCGGGGCACCTGGCTGACTCGGCTCCTACGGCTTCCCCGAAGCTTTCAGTCCAGACGCGTCTCAGCCGATAGTGCTCACCGGAAGAACATGCCCAGACAGACCAGAGCGGTCAGTGAGCAGCATTGAGAGGTCAAGGACTCCCCCGAGGCTGCAGCGGCAGGAGGCAGCTGGGGGTGGGGCATCGCCCAAAGCGCCAGAGGTCGTCACGCTCGAGGCTGGCACTAGCGCACGTCCGTCTCTCCGTCGCCGTGGGTGCAGCGAGCAGCTGCAAAAAGTCGCGCTCGCAGCAGCTACTGCGGTCGGTAGCACTGGCACTGACGCCGCCAGCGGTGCTACCTCCACTGCAGCTGACTCGGCTTGTGACGTCAGCTCGGCCGGCGCGAGGGTCCTCTGCAAGACGTCCACTCCCAAGCAGCTGCTGCCAAAGCTCGGCGCCGTCGGAACACGGATCGAAGTGTGAGCAGCAGGTCACGTGCACGGGGTCCTGTGTGTGGCGGCAAGGTCATCGACGTGCTATGCGCCGAGCGAGCGAGCAAACTCGAGCGGAAGGAAAAACAGAATGTGGCAGAAGCAGAGGTGGCTGGCGGCAGCAGCTGCGGCGGGCCAGCAGCAGCTCTCTCTCTCTCTCTCTCTCTCTCTCTCTCTCTCTCTCTCTCTCTCTCTCTCTCTCTCTCTCTCTCTCTCTCTCTCTCTCTCTCTCCAAAGGGTCATCGAGAGAGCATCTGCACCGAAGGAGGGCCACCTAGAGGAGAAGCCCAGCCTATCCCGTCGTACCGGGCCGGAAAGGTCATATCTTGCCATCTCACACACCCCCACAGCCGTGCTGCCACAAGGATTAAACGCTCTTGGCAAGGTCGCGGTCTGGTCTCCTTGGCCGAAGTGCAATATTATTATTATCCCCTGTGGCCCTCCGACCGAGAGCACGACTCACCTCGACCTTGGCTGCAACAACGTACGTGCAAGGCATGTCCGTGAGCTTTTGGTGAAGCAGAACTCCGGCTGCAGCGGCTGCAGTTGAGCCGTCGGCTCCTTCGCTAGCTCCGTCTCGAGCAAACAGCTCCGAGTGGGTTCCACCCAAGCGGTCTTTGTGTGTGCAGCCCATGCCGTTTTTGAACGTTAGGACGATGCTAACTTCGGCATCCTCTTCGGACATATTGTCAATGGTCCAGACGAACAGCGCCGTGGGCAGCGAGGAATCCTTCGAGGCAAGCGAGGACTGTACTGTACATACAGTGTGTACGTGGCAGTGATACGTGCACTGCCTAACGGTTTGATTCAAGCAGCAAACCGAAGCCTAAGCAACACCTCGAATGCTCTCAACACAAGATGCTGACCAGCAACCAAGACTTTGAGCGCCGCCATTTGATTGTGCCAACGTGCCATTTGCTGCCATGCAACCTACGACCAGGTGACAAACAGCAACCTTCTACCTCTAAGCCTCGAGCCTCCGCTACTCGTTCCTATAATTTATGGCCAGCACAGCCTGGTTATTTCAGGCCATGGACAATCTCTCCCTCACCTTTGGGATCTGGAACATTATGCCATTGATGTGCTGCTGCTGCGCAGCTGTCACTCCAATATCAAAAAAACGTGAAAACGTGTTGTGTGCAGCCCAGGATCTGTCATCCAGGATCGTGCCTCTGAGGCTTAAGTGTAATGCTAAAGTACATCGACAGAATTAGGAGAAATCAGACATTTTTATTTCGATGTTGCTTGCTGGCCTACTGGCTTGTGCACTCAGGCGCTTGCAGCTGGTGCAAAACTCTGCAGCTAGGCTTGTCTGTCGCGAGCATCACAGTTGCCACATCACACCACTTCTCACCGACCTGCACTGGCTACCAGTCAAGCAACGGATCGACTTCAAGGTTTTGTCACTCACTTTTAGGTCACTTCATTCTTTAGCTCCAGCCTATCTCTCAGATCTACTCCCCCACCAGGCCAAGCATCGTACCACCTGCTTTTCGTAATCCAACAGTTTACCAATACCTCGTAAAAACCTCAAATCCTTTGGAGACCGTGCCTTTAGTTCGTATGCTCCCAAAGTCTGGAACTCATTCCGACTTGCAGCCGAACATCCCCTGACTTGACTTGGCCAATGATTCTTCACGGGGAGGGGGGGAAGGCTTGCTATATAGTCAATAGATGTTTAAAGATGGTCAGCACATTTGCACCCTCAGTACATGCAACTCAATGCTGATTTGCTACCAGGGGCTGAAAAATAAATTTCATAAAACAATATGCATGTTCGTTTTATAAGAGAATTATAAAAAATGATTTTAAAATACATTTTCATTTTTCCTGCTAAATAGATTTTGCTTCATTAATTGAGAACTCTAACCTAGGCAATCAGTGGAGCATCACCTAGGTAAGCAGACACTCAGGCCGGCCTTCCAAAGCAAAGATGGATCTTTCCATAATTTATTTATTTATGGTGAAGGCTAATTTCCATATAAAACCCAAGGTTTCTGTCACCGTTATGGACCAACAAGTTTTAACAGTGATTCACTGGGGGGGGAAGGAGCAAAGCGAGCAGAATGCATGTATAGCTATCGAAAACAACAAGAAAATAAGCAACGAAGGAAGCTACTCAGTGCCACACTGCAGAAACTCGACAAATATGACAAACTCTACAACAGGAAGAGACTAACGAAAATGCCCATGACCTTTAATGCTGCCAATTCTCAGCGTGCCTCATTTATGAAAAGGTCAAATTAGAGAAAGAGAAAAAAGGTAGGATTGGAGCCCTTCACAATCCAGGTCGTGCGTGGCATGGAGGCCCAGCCCGACAGTAGGCCAGTGTCACCAGCTAGGCTGGGCTTCTCACTAGGTCTACAGACACTCGGGGCTTCACTGTGATGCAACACTGAAATGTCCCGTGATTTTTTCACGGGCATAAGCTAGAAGTTATTACAATGTCACAACTACTATCACTTTAGCCAATAGGTCTTAAGCTAGGAGTATAGTGCTACACAGCCCTGATCAATGGGTTCAAGTCCTCCAAAATGCAATTCTTTATTACCCGCTGAATTCGCTAGTGATAACTGTAAAGCTTCCGCTCCTGCCATAGAATTAGGTCTATGCTGATACAATTGCATAAATATAAAAAAATTAAAATTTATTTGTATAGTTCCCTAAGAGAACCCAATCTCTATTATAATGTTTCACTGGTGCCATGGGACTCGAGGCTTCAAATATGCCACGGGCTCCAGCTCACGACCTTGGCCATCAAATACATTCACCTTGACCTCGGTCGAGGCTAGCACATTAACCACCGGGCCAGACTAGAACTGAACCTGAGTCACCATTAGCATTTATCGCATAAGCCCATTTCTATGCTGGCCAACTACTTTTGAAGAAGCTAGCACCATCCGGTATTTCCTTTGATATTGTAATTAGGTCTTTCATCTCTATTACTTGTAATTTAATTTAAACAATATCTATCTCATTTGCTTCAGCTACATATTCTTTAGAAGCATTTCCAGGTCTAGCTAAGTATTCAACAGCTGTAGCTGCAATCAAGTAAGCAGCTTCTGAGTGACCAGAAGCTGGGTCTTGACGCCAAAGAGCAAAGTATCTTCCCTCATCTCGAGTCCCCTCTGCATTTATGTATAACTGGTATGTATAACTGGTGCTTTAGCTCTTGCTAATACTGTAAAATTATTACATGGTAATAATTCTTATAATTTTGTAATTAATAATAATAATAATGATAATGTGTATTATATTAATAATAATAATTCTTTATTATACGGTATTCTACAGTATGTATGCATAACTGGTCCTTTAGCTCTTGCTTCCTTTTCGGACCGATCGTTTTGTTGCAGGATAAATCAGTGGATCATCCCTATCACGACACTTTCCCTAAGCAATTCTGTGGCGGGATCAAGTATCTGATCAAGTACTTTCATCCTGACTTGTTCATTAATTACAATCACAGTTTTGCAAGGCATTTTAAGAAATGGTCGGTACCATTTGCTGCTCAATCTAGGCAGTCATTTTTACTCAGGTGAAACACAGCTGTACTCGTGCGCACTTTCCTCCCTACCTTTCAGCACGTCGAATTTGCTTAATAGTCCCCTCCCCCACCGCATTTACTGCTGAGATTTGTAATTGAATAGCAGAAAACTTTCTCAAACCGAATAACGATAAAGCCAACTTACCAGCTATGGGCAAATCTAGCGCTAGTCTGAAACTGGAAAGCCTAGCTCACAAGTGGGCTCGTGGAGCCTATCTCCCGTAGCACCTCCATGCAATGTGAGTGTACAGTTCTCAAGTGACCTTTCACAAAATGAGCACATCAGCTCCGCAGTCAAGTCTGCCAACTTACAGCTACGTACCAATGCGAAATTGAGAGGCCTGCTTAGACAGAGAAATCACGGCAGAGCTGGTCCCTGCATTCCAAATGCATCATCTATACTTCAATAACTCACTACTCACAGGTTTTCCTGCCTGTACACGGAGTTGCTTACAGTTGATTAAAAATATGCAGCTAGGCTTGTCTGTCATAAAAGTTACAACTGCCACGTTATACCACTTCTCACCAACCTCTACTAGCTCCCCATCTAGCATGGTATGGACTTTAACGTTTTGTCATTCATGCCTACGTCCCTTCATTCTTTCTCCCATCTACCAATTCGAACTACTCCTTGATAAGCTTAAGCATTGCCCACCTTCTCTACAAACTAAAGCTGTTTAGTTATGCCTCTAGACAACGTCATATACTTTGGCAATCGTGTCTTCAGTACATGTGCTAGAAAAGCCTGGAAATCACTCTCGCCTAACATTAAGAATCCCCTCACTTGAGGACATTTGAAAAAGAGGCCAAACGCCCCTGTTTCTCTCACAATTGGCTCAGTCCGTGTTACTCTGTCCTCTGTCTGCCGATGCATGCTAACACTGTGCATGTCATTAACCAGTGGACACCAATATTCATCCCATCATATGCAAGCACACAATGTTCTATTAGTATTAGTACAGGTAAAAGGCCACTGCACGCACGGAGCACATCAGCATGCACTGAGCTCTCAAGTCAAGACCGACTCGGGAGGAGGCAGCCCAGGCAAGGAGCCCAGTGGTCACAGCAGAGCCTCCCAGACACAGCATAGTAGCGTAGCAAGCACCCATTGGATGGTCTACTGATGGTGGCACAGCCAAGGGGCAGGGGGTCCTCCCCCACTACCACCACCACAGAGGAACAGCAATCTGGGAACTGTTCTTACACACCACACCCCCCCACTCACCAACGACAAAATGATGTCTTACTTCGACTCGACGAGCAACCGCCGAGTTCGTGTCGAATAAACACAGTGACTTTGCACTATAATTTCTAATTATTTGAGGGTCTTGCCCTGCCAGCATGAAAATCTCGCGGGTCTCGCCCCCTGCATAACAATTTTGCAGGTCTTGCCCTCACCCCCTAGATGAAAATCTTGGCTTTGCCACTGCCTATAGTGCAAACGCACCGTGTGAGCAGACAGAAGCTCCAAAGCGACCTCCAATGCAGGAGAGTCCACAAACAGCAGCCAAAAGAAGAAGCCGAGGCAGACAGCTGCACAAACAAGGACCAGCCCGAGCAGCAGTGAGCAACTTGGTTGCAGTTTTAGCAACTTGGCAACTTTAGTCGACGTCGAGGCTGCGACCTGAGAGCGGCTCTGGCAAACACTAACCTGATAGTCGTTCGGAATGATTGGCGACACCTGCCGGCAAGTCAGGCGGATGCCCTGACCGGGCAGGTCATAGACGGTCCACGCTCGCGGGTACAGTCCGTGATAGGTGGCCTTGGCGCCGTCGAACGACCAGCGCCAGGCTTTCAGCCTTCCCTTGGGAGGAGCCGGCTTGGCATTGAGCACTTGCTGATAGACGGTCTGACCACGGCGCCGGACGCATACGATAAACTGTAACAGCAAGCCAGAATGAGCAGTGTAGGTCACAGGACACAGGTCAGGTCACAGGACGTAGGTCAAAGCCTACCGGCATGTGCAATCAGGCGCTTAGAGCTGGTGCAAAACTCTGCAGCTAGGATTGTCTGTCGTGAGCGTCACAGTTGCCACATCACACCACACTTCTGGCTATCAGTGAAGCAACTGATTGACTTCAAGGTTGATTCACTCACTTTTAGGTTCCTTCATTCTTTGACTCTAGCCTATCTATCAGATCAACTCTCCCACCAGGCCAAGCATGGTACCACCTGCTTTTTGGAAACCGTTTACCTACACCTCGTACAAACCTCAAATCCTTTGTAGACCGTGCATTTAGTTTGTATGCTCCCAAAGCCTGGAACTCACTCCCGACTTCCGTCATGACATCCCCTGACTTGACCACATTTAAAAAGAACTTAAAAACACCTATTTAGAAAAGCATTTAGTGGATCCCTGTGATTCGTCCTGTATGTGCTTATGCGTGCTGACAATGTTGCCTGCTGCCACTAAGCACACTTGCACGCTGACCCTGTGCATGTGCACCCCTAACCACCTAACCATGTTATTCACAGGCCCGGCAAGCGGACGGGCTGCTGAGGTGCCGGCGGCAGCGGTGGAGCGGTAGCACACATTGGCGCCGAGTTAGTTTGGTCCAACGGTTAAGGTGCTCGCCCCGATCAAGGTCTGGCCGAGGTCGTGGGCTCGAGCCCCTAGGCATACGTGAAGCGCCTGAATAGAGATTAAGTTCTCTTGGGGCGCTATATAAATGAATTATATTTATATTTATTGGCTTGCCACCAGGCATGCTCGCCTAGATAGCTGCTTAGCTATCGAGGGAGCTCGGAAAACCGGAATCTGTAAGGCAAGCACATATGTGGTACCACACCATCCAGCCCAGACATATATAGACTCACGAATACATACGAATGCACGAAAGCACACATACGAACACGTGTGAGTAGACAGGCAGGGACGCACGCACACCCACGCACACACACAAAACAAATCGCCTCGTGGGCTCGAGTCCTGCTTCGGCATATGTAAGGCATCATATTATATTTGATCGTTTGTATGATTACAATTCTGACTATTGTTGGTAATAAATTTTCGATGAGCCAATGAGAAAATCGTCAGGCTCAAGGGCATGTAGCAAAGCAGGAGATAATCTGCTGACTCCTACTGTTGATACATTATTAGTACTAATAGCATTATTATTATTTATAATCATTTATTATATATTATATATTATATATAGATATACTATTTATTAATAAGTATTTATAATGTATAATTATTTATAATTTATTATTATTTATAATTAGTAATTATTTATAATATGTATACTAATTTATTATTATTTATAAAGATTGCTAGATGCCGAGCTGGTTTGGTCCAGCGGTTGAGGTGCTTTGCCCCGACCAAGGCCTGGCTGAGGTCGTGGGCTCGAGCCCGAGGCATATGTGAAGCGCCTAAATAGAGATTAAGTTCTCTTTGGGCGCTATATAACTTAATTATATTATTATGATTATTAGATAACCATCACGATAACAGCCCCAAAACACATGACGAAAAGTGCCATGGCACATAAGGTGAGGTGAGTGCCAACCCATTGGTCCTCGCCTTGAATGCAAAGTAGGTTCTTGCTCTTCGCGACCCGTGGGTTCGAGTTCGTGAGGTCGTGTGTTCGAGTCCTGCAGTGGGCGATCCTTTATTGCCCACAACTGGTGGTAGCCGTTAAGGCTCTTCTGTCGCTGCACAAATGAGGCTATTAAATCAGCTAATCTTTTTCAAGTGTTTCGGGGAGATTGATAGGCAAAGGCTCCGGGTTCAAACCCAAGAGCAATAAATAAGTCCTTAAAAAAGAGTGCAGTGTCAGACCCGAGGCCTCTAGCCGTAGTGAGTTGGTTCGGCTACTGGCTAGGCCTTGCTGCTCTACTTAACTATTTTAGCCTTTACAAAAAAAGATAAGCTCCATATTTGTTCAAGTGCCAGCAATCAGCAATGCTGCATGCTTCGCGATTATATCTTTGCGAAAATTCAAGGCCACTTGCCTACCTGTTTAGCACAAGTGACAGCACTGCCATTGGCGGCTGCTAGAGCCCCCCCCCCTTCCTCACGGGAGACTACAGCATGCAGGCACACATGTAGCGATGTAAACAGTGCAAATGTGGCTATAAGGTCGGCCAAACTCATATGGCACTACAGCTCCTGAAGGAGTGTCCTAGCACTGGAAAGAAATAAGCTGAGCACTGTAATGTCGCATTCGTCAGCTGAACCTGCGAAGCGTGAAACCAAGGCCTCCATCAGCTACCGTCTACTTGACTAGACTTCCACTTGACATCTACTTGACTTTAATTTCGAAAGATTGGAACGAACTAGCTTGCCATTTCCTATGTCGTTTCGCAAGTCTGACGGCTCTCCATGCAAACCAACAGGCAGCAGACGGCAGTAGCAGCTGAGGCTGCGGGCAAGCAGACAGCAGCAGCAGCAGCCGAGGAAAGCAGACAGCAGCAGCGCAGGCTGCAGGCAAGCACACGGCGGCAGCAGCAGCCGAGGCTGCGGGCCATGCAGTAGAGGCAGACAATTTGCTGCTTCACTCACCTGGTCAGAGTCGACAGTGCGCCACTTGTACATGCCCGGTATCATCTGAAACCGGCAAAACTCGCCTCGAAAGCCGCGTCCGATGGATCCGCAGCCGATGCCTCCGATGGGCACTCCTGGAACGTGCATCGCCCAGTGCCACTTTAGCCGCGAGCACCACCACAGTTTTGACCTAGCGCATCCACCTTTGCCCGGAGCAGGCAAACAGGAACGACACAAGCCGCTGGTGCAGCCTTAAACGGCTAGTGGCGCGGTAGCGTCTCGCCCGGCAAGCAAAAGTGCGGACGACGTGCTGTCAACCAAGCAACTAACTCGTTGATTGCTGGCCAAGTTCTTGCGCACGCCTAGTTCTGACTAGCCCACGCGAGCAGCAGCTGCCTAGCAATACACGCCTCACTTCAACGCAAAAGCAAAGTCGAATTAAACTGGCAGGCATAGGAGTGGCTTGCAAAAAACTTAACTAGCTCCTTGGTTCTGTTTCGGCTTGGTTATTGTGATTCCCTTTTGGCTGAGCTACCGAAAAAGCGACTAGGCCACTGCAGCTGGCTATGAATACGGCTGCAAGGCTGGTTTTCAAGTCCTAGAGGTGTGACCAGGTGTCTCCTTTGCTAAAAGAGCTAGAATGGCTGCCGGTTGATCAACGGATACAGAACAAAGCTGTTACGCTGATCCTCAAGGCCCACTACGGCTTGGCTCTTCCAAACCTAACTGAACTAGTGCACCAATTTCAGCCTCCTCATGCCCTCAGGTCCTGTATGGACAATAAACTAGTTGTTCCATTCATCCGCTTAAACACCGTTGGCGACAGAAGCTTTTGCTCTGCAGGTCCTAGACTGTGGAACTCGCTTCCACAATTCTTACACAACTGCAACTACTTTCCTGATGCTGACTATGGCTAATCTTTTTCAGCGGTCCTGAACTGCTACTTCCATGCTACTCCCTACCTCAACTGCTCTACTGACTCTGCTATGCTTCCCACTTTCTCTTTGTTGCATTCGGTGAAGTATGTTGGCTACCGAATGAGTACCGAAAGCCGGTTAGACTGTGAGTGGGCTATACGAAACTCTCCTGTGTAACAACCACATGGTCTTTATGGCTTTGTGGAGTTACAGACGGATACATTACATAAGACCACGAGGAAGGAAGTGCCTGCCAGCACTGCAGCAATCATACCCAACCGACGTGCCCGCACTTCCAGCAGCTCACTTTGTCTTTTGACAACGCTGATAATAACTAAACTGACCACATCAGCACAACTGTGGTAAGCGTGCCTGATGTAGACAGCACTGTGTTAATTAAGCTACACGATGAGTTAGTGCATGCCATGGGCTCGAATCCTGCAGTGAGCTATCCTTGATTGCCGACTGCAAGCGGTGGTGATAGCCGTTGAGGCTTTTCTGTCGCTATATAAACAAGCCTGGTAATCGACCTCGACCTCGACCCACGACCTCTATCATGAAATGAGAGCAAGAGCACTACAGTAGCAAAACGGCTGCAATGTGCTTGCCGTGACTTCGACGTGCATTCGATCGGTCTTGAAAACAGAAAGAGCAGTCACAGCAGGAAAACCACACTTAAAGAAAGCGGTAAGATTTCATTATGACAGCCTGCCAGAAAGGACCATAGCATGACACTGGTAGAAGCACTGCTGATAAAAAAAAACTCCCTAGGCCACATCAACAACGGCGAGTGTCAGAACGGCACTCCCAGGACGGAACCGATTGTCTGTGAGAATGATGCAAAGGTAAAGATGTTAGCCTTAAGCACCTGAGACCCGATGTCGATGCTGCAACCAGCAAGACATGACCATCTTTTCTCAGGAAGGAAGCATCAAGGTGTCAAGTCAGAGTGTCAAGGGCTCTCACACCACAGTTCAGACTCAAGTCTGACTGATAGCTCATCATCTTTCTTTTTAATGTGTACAGAATGCTAGCTAATGCGATGAACCAGTTACGACGAAAAAAGAATAGCAGACAGTAGCCTAACAGAACACCAAGTTGGTGCCTATTGCTCAGCTTCATACATGGGGACAGACAGACAGACATGGGCAAGTAATTACCATAAATTTGCTGGCAAGGAACAGCGT
Organism: Cristatella mucedo; assembly: GCA_009760855.2. Classification (NCBI taxonomy): domain Eukaryota; kingdom Metazoa; phylum Bryozoa; class Phylactolaemata; family Cristatellidae; genus Cristatella; species Cristatella mucedo. The sequence goes on from WPIO01000156.1 coordinate 293,760, forward strand.
CCCTGATATCGATGAAGCACCTCTTCCCCGCTCGACGCTTCTTGTTCCAGTACAACAAGTAACTGAAAGAAGAGTGGGGTATACTAAACATGAGCAAAATAATAATTTAGGATTGCATCATGCACGGTACGACAGTAATCACCTCAGTGATTGCCCTAGTGAGAGGGCATTTTTGGGAATTGCACAAGGTCGCAGAACTTACTTAACCTCTGTCCTCAGTAGCTTGATCCCATCGACTGCCGTCATTTGAACCGCTCGGTGAGATCTGTCCTACGCTGCTTCCTTTTTACAACCTATATTCTCCATCTTGTCAAAGTCATCGCCATACATAATCTTTGCTTTGATTTCTACGAAGATGGCACTCAGTTCTTCCTATGCCTTGATCCCTCCCTGCCTTCCAAAATATCTGACTCTCTGAATCTCAACTGTGTTGCATTGCTGACATTAGCACTTGGGTGGCAATTAACTACTTTTCAAGTTACGTCATAAAACTAACTTAGTAATTATAGGCAAAGAAATCGTCACTCTTAAAATGGAAAGCCTCGACCTCACAATGAGCTCTGCCAGCATATTTCCTGTAAGCCTGCACACTGGATCTCGGCACTCGTCCAAAAACTGACTTTCCGCTTGATGTCAGTCCCACAGACAAGTCTGCCCAGTGTCTGATAAGTAACACTGCACAACGACGCCTGTGCTTAGACAAGGATACCTCAGCCAAACTAGTTCATGAGCTTACGATACCGGTCTCAATTTCTTTAAACTCCCTCCACGAAGGTCGTAGTGCCAGAGTGGGCGATTGCTGCAACTGTCACATCAGCCAGCTCTTGCTGACCTGCCATTAAAAGCAAAACTAGAAATCCACCTGTTCCTTATAGCATATGCTTCGTCGTATGAATCACACTTGTGAGCATGACCATTATATAAATATGTCATGTTAATTATCACTAATCATGCGATCCATTTGTTGTCAATTTATGCGATGTGCATGGAAGAGATGTAGTCCTCTTTAGGATGCAATATCACTTTTATTATTACTGCTAATACTAATATTACAATTATATAAATCAAGCCAGGTGAAGCTCATATAATCCCAGAAACAGGCGCCATGCAATCCCCAATCATGCACAGGCGGGCCTTTGCAGGCATCTCGCAGCAGCAGGCCCACAAGTAATGAGGTCACCCACTCAAACCAGCAGTAACAGGCAATGAAAGTGCTCACCCTACGGTCATTGGAATCAGTCGTGGTGCTCGAGGTAGTACATCTTAGTGCAGCCTTCAACCATAATTGACGAGACAATAAGGAGAGTCGGCATCTTACTCTGTCCATCTATATCTCCATTGCAAACTACATCTGATCAGTGGCTAACAAGCCTTCGGTACAGTCGAGTATCTAGTAGTTCATCTCACTCGCTATGAAAGATAATCTAAATGTATCCTGCTCCGTCCAGCATGCAGCAGCACATTAAGATGCGAGAGCAGTAAACTGATGAAAGCAACACCGCAGCCTATGAAGCTCATATACTGCTGGATCGTTTCAAAGCACCGGCTATTGAGTGGCATCTTTTACTTCGCCTCGAGCATTCCGAATCGCCAGGAACTACGTCAACGCACGAAGCCTCAGACAAATATCATTGGAACCACACAGGTTTAAGGAATACGATCAATCGTAGGTGCGACCATATCTTGCCTGTGGCTATATCGCGTACATACTCCTCCGCGGCCCAAGAATATGCGGGCAACGGTAACTTGCCAAATTCAACGGCACACAGGCACGGGCGTTTGTTCAGTCGCAGCTTACTGTGCAGCAAAGCACCAGGCTGCCTGCACGGTCGGCTAAAGGACACGGTTGGCACTTCAGCTCGATGGGGCTTTGAGGCTGGAGAAGTTCTGTCTGGGCTTCGAGATCAATCATGATCTAAGCTTTACCATCCTGTGGTGGCTTTCTATCCAGGTGTAGTCTTGCGATTGACCTTCTCGCGCTTAAAAAAGGCGCAGCTATCCCTACCGATCTGGCCCGAAACGCTCCTTCGTCTTCGAGCACACATGCCTGCAAGCCGCCACCAACGCACACGACGCGATCTTCATATCGAAATATTTATCCCCCACGACCTAGCTCGTCAGCTATCGAACCGGGCTCATCGCTGCTGCTAAAGAAAATGTGAGGACTAACGTTACAAAGGACCCCGCCACTGCTTTAGACGAGTATACTCTTGGAGGGATACTCACCGCCAAGCCAAACCCAAGAAACTGGGTATCTGCTTCAGCCGAGGAATCACCAGAGGTTTGACTTTGTCCTCGGGAAATCTGTGGTCAAGTTTAACCCTAAAGCCGTACTGAGGTACACCGTCCAGCACCTCTCGCATCTCATCGTTCACGGTGAAAGCAGGGCTATCCAGCTTGAAATCCATGCCAACAGGCACAGCAGAAGTACGAATGGAAGGCGGAAGGCAGCGGACACCGGGAGCAACCCGCCGACCACCACCGACCACCAGTGCCCACGGTGTTCCGCATCCGCAGGGGCTAACTGCGGCTGACCACCGGCCAAAGCGTAGGGCAGTGCAGGTGTTAGGCTTAAAATCCATAATTGCTTAACATTATTAGGCAGTATCCGATGGTTTCGAGCTGCGGCGCCATGCCTGCTCTCAAAGCCAGCAAAATTCGAGGCACACCGCCGGCTGCCGAGATCGGAATCTAGAGGTTCGCTACTCGTATCGGCCTTGGGCAGAATTCGCTCCGAGCCTCTCTGCTCCCCATAAGAGTCTCTCTATAATAGTTCAAATGTTCTCTCAATTTGATTACGAATTATTGAGGCAGATAAAATCGACAGTGCAGTAGTCTGAGAAGTGATCGCCGCCAGCGGCCAGATCGACGGTCAGTGACCCGGCGTAATCCTCCCCCCTCCCCTTCCAGCCCATGACAATCGCGCCGGCTGCCGGCCCCAGGACTGGGCCAAGCGTCGGCCGGGGCTGCCCGCCAGCCAAGTTTAATTACTTCAGATGACTATATTAGGACCGCCCGATGGCTTGACAGCAGAGGCCATCGTGAGGGGGAAATAACCTGCTGGCAGACTGCAGCGGCAAGCGACGAGGCTGCGACTTTAAATGAGATCTGCCGCAAGGGGAGACCACCCGGTGCATTTCTTCCAATACGCTCTGGCATTTGGGCATAGTACCGACGCGAATTGGTTCGCCTAGCTGCAACTTAAAGAGAGCGATATGGAATAATAATAATAATAATAATAATAATACATTGAACAGTGTCCTGAGCGAACTCGGTCTCTTTTTGGGAACCATACTCTGCCGAAAAGGAAATATGTCTCCTGATTAGTGATAACGAGTACATTCTCAGCACCTGTAAGCACATAAAGGGCAATTCACCTAAACGGAGCATATACCTTCAGAAGCAGGTGAGCTTTCGGCTTATCTTTTAAATGTGAACTCAACGGTTCTACCAATATTTGTCAGTAGCGAGTTCTGAGCTTTGAACGTAACTGTTAGATCTATAACCGAGACTAGAGGTTAGTGTGTTTCCGCCAGAGCTCCCCTACTCAGTTACACTCGAACGCAAAAATATTTGAACGGCTGGGCCAACCGCCAAGACGGCCTCCTACTCACTGTCATGTCGAGTAAATATCGAGCTCTCGTGTAACCAAATTTATGCTGACTGGTTGAAATGAGAATAAGCAACGCGTTCTCACAATTATCACCCAGCATACATAATTTATTGTGTTACTACGACAATGCATCTCACTTATTTGCAACGATCTGTCGGACTCGACCAGGCATAGAGATGGTCAAACGCTCGCAAACGCAGTTATACTGCTCAAGGCTTGTTGCAAGTAAACAAAAAGCGCATCAATAGTCACGATACGAACGGCAAGCTGCCGTAACCGTCGCCAGAATTCATTCCACAAATTCTCGATTGGGTTCATGTCAGGACACTGACGTAACCATCCATAACCGTCACGGGAGGGTAGCTGAATCCTGATAAATTGTCAAAAAATACTTAACTTTGGCGGAGGTGTTTTTAGGATAGTTCGTGCTGGAAAACATAATCCAGTCCGAGAAATGCCATCACACTTGGGAGTCTTACTTTTTGAAGGTCTAAATAGACGTCTTAGGTCATGCTACTTCCATGCTACTCACTAACTCAACTGCTCTCCTGATTCTGCTATGCTTCCCACTTTATCTTTTTTTGCGTGAGGCGAAGTCTGTTGGCTACCGTATGCGTGCCGAAAGTCGCCTAGGCTGTGAGTGCACTATACAAAACTCTCCTGCGTAACACCCACACGGTCTTTATGACTTTGTGGAGTTACAGACGGAGATACATTACATTACATGATGCCCGGTATGCGGTGCAGGGCTTAGACGCCATTTTTATGAAGCATCTCCATACCATGACATATTTCCCTCCGACTTTGACCATTGGCGGCAGGCAATTAGATGGTTAGGTCTGGTAAGTCGTCTAGGCGCGTAAGGCCTTCTTTTTTAGTTTGTAAAGAGCGTGAATTTGCTTTCTTCACTCCAAACAACTTTGCCCCGATCGTCAGCAGTCCGGCGGATTCGAGCCTTAGCCAACTGTAAACGACTTACCACTTTCTTTGCCGACGGAGGTTTTCTTTTTGCAGCTCGAGAAAGAAAAACAGCCTAGTCTACTCAACTTCTGACCGCGTCACCGCTAACTCGCTTCCCAGATGATGTATGCAGACTTTTAACTTGAGCTTTCGCTGAAGCCAAACGGTCCTTTAATGCGTCCAACGTTAGGATGGTGTTTTCTCACCCAGCGGTAGCACGGTACCACCCGATCGTGTATTATTTTCAGAACTCCCGGTCTTCTCTACTTTCTTCACGTTCTACTAAACCGCACTCTTCCGGAAATTGATAAAGTAGCAGCGATTTCACAGAGTGTCCAGCCGCCGGAAGTAAGCCGACTTGACAGTGGAGCGGATGTGATCTTACTATGTAATTTAATGCAATGCATCGCCGTCTGGAACTCCGAAAATCCCCAAAGACTAATTGAGTGTTACGCAGGGGAGTTTTATTTAGCCCTCTCAGATCCCAGGCGGCCTTTCGTATGCATGCGGCAGCCAATAGACTTTTTCGCCCCTAACAAAGAGAATGTGAGACGCATAACTGAATCAGCATGGCAGTCGAGGAAGTCAGTAGCATGGAAGTAGCAGCTCAGGATGGCTGGAAAAGCCATCCCTCGTAGCAGCAGGAGAATAGATGTTGTTGCGTAAGAATGTTGAAAGTGACTTCCACAATCTATGTCCTGCAGAGCAAAAGCTTCTTCGACCAGTAGCCGTTAAGCGTAGGAATGGAACAGCTAATGTATTTTCCATAGATGAGCTGAAGGCACGAGGAAGCTGAATTTGGTGCAGCAGTTCAGCTAGATATGGAGGAGTCAAGTCGTGGCATGCCTTACTCTGCACTCATAGATCAACCGAAAGTCAGTACAGCTCCCTTAGCCAAGAAGATAAGTTGTTGTGCCCCGAGATTGTTTGGCTACCCTAGCAGGCTAATTCATCACATCGCTGCAGCGGCCTTAAAGCATTGTTTATGGCTCAGCCAAAATGGAATTATCTGGTGCGATCAGCGGGTGTGATCGTGAAAGATCACTTCGTACCAGGACAACCAGGTTTCGCGAAAATGCTAGCGGAGATTTGCTAAACAAGCCGATTCTGATTTGAAAGCTTTCCAGTCTCCGAGCTACTATACGATTTCTAAATTATTAAGATGGTCTTACCATCGTTCAGTTTTGAGAAGTTAGCTTTATCGATGTGAGAATGCCGGCAATGCAAGCTGGGAGTGATTCGATAGAATCTTAGCTGCTGGAAGTCCGGCAATGGTCAAAGCACAGGTGCAGCCAGCCGTATGTCATCTGCATGGAAATAAAAGTCTGGATTTGTAATAAGAGTAAAGAAATTAGATTGTGCTCGGCGATATTAGTCAGAGAAAGAGTTGAAATCGTGAAGGGAAGCAAACCTGTAACAGATCCCTGGGTACCTAACAAGTCAAACGCATCAGACGACCTTTGATATATGCCAGTATGTACTAAAATCTCCCGCTAAGATTGCATCTTTAAAGTTGAGCTGGGGTGGTGACGATCCCAGCGACATCATCTGTGTGGCTTTGTGGGATTGAGTAGCTGCCACTAACTTGCTGCAGAGGACTTGCACGTGGCGGCGAATCTCTCAGGATCTCGCCGTGGAGCTGCAGAGTGCTTAGCGCCTCCAGCCTCTCGGCGACTCCTCCAGCCTCCCGGTTTCCTAGCCGAGGAGCTGCAGAGAGTGCTGAGCACTTTGTGCAGCTCCTCCAGCCTCTCGGTTTTCAGTCAAACGAGAGTCGCGGCATCTAACTGACAGCCACGAAACCGTCGCTGACGGACCAGTAAGTTTATTTTGAAAGAGGGATTGCTGCCAGTAAATTAGCTTAGTGCGCTTCATTCGCGGTCCGGAAGAAACGGAGCCGGTCTTTATTTGGCAGTCGTGTAAAATGGCAGCGCATTTCATTAATTGATAGCTCATTTCCGTCGCATTTGGCGCCCTCAATATCTGCTCGTCCTCTATTCATCTGCCGCTTCCATCCGTTTTTGGTCAATCACGAGCCCACTATAAAATGAGCTTACCTAAGCACACGTGCGAGATGACATTTGTGGTGACATTCGACATGATGACATGACATGATAACAGAAGTGGCCGCGTACGGCTATGGTTGAGAAGGTAACGCGCCTATATTTTGGGAGCCGCAAACTTGGTTCTCTCATGGGCAGAAACTGCATTATTTGCTAGCAAAAAGAATGCAGAAGCCGATGAATGAGGATGTGACGATCAGCCCTGAGAGGTAGAAAATGCAATACTAAAGTGAGCTTGCTTGTCGAGGCCATCAGCTGTAGTACCACTGACCAGGGCTGCACAGTGCTACTCAACGAACTCAGCTGACTGAAAGCACTACCCCAAGCAATAATGCAGGTACTCTTCTACATACTAGTACGTAGGCACGCGTGTCCTTCTCTCGAAGCGATGCAAACTCATGACCAATTTGTCGCTAGCCTGAAATAAACATTCAGTTTTGAATTTCTGATAGGTGAAGCAAAAATAACAATAACCACTGACTATTACTAACTAGCACCTTTCCAAGTACTATCTAGGATTTCATTTGTCTGTAGATGACACACAGCAGTACATGTGCTTTAATCACTCCCTGCCTTCGAGCACGTCGAACTCTCTTGACTCCTTTGCAGCTTGCACTGCTGACATTCGCCCTTGGATAGCGGATAACTTTTTCAAGTTGAATGGCAAAAAAACTAACTCACCAGGTATGGGCGAACAGAGTTTCTCTGGAATTTGGAGGCAAAGCTTTCAAACGCGGCTCGGTCAGCATGTCTCGTGTAGCATCTGCACACAATCTCGATGTCCTGTTTCGAAGTGACCTTTTACTTGAAGATCACATCAGCTCCGCGGTCGTCTACCTAATTTCAGCAACGTAACAATATGGGGTTGCTTAGAGAGGATACCACAGCCAAACTGGTCCATGCATTTGTGACATCCCGTTTCGACTTCAATAGCGCACTACCCGATGTGGTCCGGCCTGTGTAATCACGTGCTGACAATAAATCAGAGCGAAGCTAGGCAGCTAAACTTGCCTTTCACTAGCGTCGTCAAAACGGTGCATCACACCACTTCACACCGACCTGCACTGGCTTCCATCGAGCAGCGAATTGATTTCAAGGTCGAGCGTCACTTATTTCTAGGACCGCCTCGCAGTACGAGTCATTTAGCTGTGCCTGTAACCATAGCAAAGTATAAACTACTTATTCAATCTACTGGCCATGTGTTGGTCACGATTGTAATAGATTCTGTTCACTTCTCTTCAGACCATTTCTGGCTCCACTCTCTTCTATAGGCTAAGAATTAAGAATATTTAAAACAGGCACGCCGGCCGACAAAATACTTTCCTATAGCATAACAGGCGGTGATCGATTTAGCTAAGCCATCTGCATTTTTTGTAGGGACAAGGTAGTCAAAGCCCGAGTCTTGAAATAAGCATGAGCATATTTGAACTGCAGGCAACTTTATAACGCAGTGGTTAGATCCTTCGAATATTCTGCCCTCGCGACTTTTCCACACGACCCCATCACTCGGCGATGCCTGCTGGTCAACTTATCTCGGCTGTATTTCTACATCAACACGAGCCACGAGCCCTAATGCAACGGTTGATGCACATTATTTTCCTTGAAATGGCTGGGGGATGGTTCTCCCGAACAGTAACTGTGTGGCTGAGACGTGTTCACCCTTCATATTCCCGCCTACATAATACTAGCAGGCCTAGTGCAACCGTCGAAATTGCAAGCTGCAACCACCCTTACGTCATTCTCCAAGGTTTCAGTAGATGATGTGGGATGATGCTTGATCAAGGCAAGTAAAAAGAGGTCTCCAGCAGACCCTATATCGGCTCCTCTTTGGAAAAGGAACAATTCTGAAAATAAGTTCCACAACCAAAAATCTTCATATCAAAAGCCTCTGTAGCAACACTTAATGTAATTAAGTAAACGTGTATCTCCCGTCAGTACCAAGAAAAAGCCACAAACACAAACTGGGTGTTCTATAGAGAACTCTGTTGCCAATCCTAAAGGATGGAACATCTGTTTTACTGTCCTGCGAAGACATGGGTGCACAAGGAGGCTGAAGCTGGTGCGAAACAGTAAGCAAGGTACGCAGAAGCCAGGCCACGACTAGACTCGTGGGTCAGAGTAAGAATTTGTTCTGGATCCCTTCAACCACCAGAAGCCATCGCAGCTCCTTCGGCGAAGGTGACACGAGGCTAAATCGTTCTCAAAATGGCTACAGCCGACAGAATTGAACTAGAACTGTTGCTACGTGTAATGATAAATATAGTAATAACAGTAATAGTAATAACAATAATAACGTATGAGCAGGAGCTGGATAAGCCTGATGCCCAATCTTACATAGCCGAGCAATGCACCATAATCGCCTCTGGCCGTACGAAATCTGACACAACAGCATATTTTAATGTTAAACCCGACGCCTGAGCAGCAATCGCCATGCTGCAATCCAGAAAGGGGAACCCTGCTCCCAGCAACTGCAGCTGCCGTGAGGTCATTAGCAGCGAGCTCATGGCCAGCGAACCGATTCGCTCAGGATCAGCTGCCTAGTCTGACAGCCTGGTCCCCCGATGACTAACATAGGCGGAGGAGTGACGAGAGCAGATTCGCTGCCTAAGAAACACAGGCTGCAGCTGCAAAAAAACTAAGAGCAACATCGACCGGCAGGAACTGTGGAAGCTTAACTCGGCCGAGTTCTCCGGCTCTAGGAAGCGGCAAGTATGCCACCGAGGCAGCGTGTGCGCGCGTGTGCCGAACGCTGTGCGACGAACCACCACGACAAGCAAAAAAAGGGTGCTCAACCGGAGCAGCGAAGGGCAGTCGACAATGCACAGAACGGCTTGCCACTCGCCTAGCTAGCCCCGGGCTGTGGCAGCCTGCCAGTGCTGCAGCCGGAGCGCTGCGACGGCGCAGCCGGCTGCACTGGCAGAGCTAGGCGGCAGATCAGAGGCCCTTGTTGAAGTAGACGCGCTGCGGCGGCTCGGGCAGTGCCTGCAGCTTGTCGCGCAGCTCACTCTCCAGCGACGAGACGGCGATCGAGCTCTGCTGCGGGAACAGGGCGCAGCACATGGGCGTGGCAAAGACGAGCAGGACGCCGACGAGGCCGACCTGCACGGGCGCGTTCATCCACGGGTAGGCGCGCAGGAAGCGGCCGCGCTCGAGCCGCACCATGAGCAGCGGCGGGATCCACATGCCCGGCGCTGCCATGGCGATGCGTGAGAACACGACTTGAGTGATGGCCGACTTGGCGGCAGCTGTCGACTGGCCGAGCCGGTTGCCGTCGGCGTCGAGCACGGGTATGCCCTCTGAGATCTCGTTGCTGCGCATCAGTGGCAGGTTCACGCAGTTGGCCGCGGCCACGGCGGCGAACGGAACGTAGCGGCCGAGGATGGGGGGAAAGCGAGGTGCCAGGCGGTTCAGGCCGAGCGCCGTCACCAGGGCACCGGTGGTGGCGGCGACGTAGGATGCGCCCAGGTGCTGCACGGACATCGGATTGTCGCCGCTCCTGTTCGTGTAGTTGACTACAGATAGCAGAAGGAAGCTGAGCGAGCTAACGAAGTGCCAGGCATCACACAAAGAATGTGTTCAAGCAGCCTCCGCCGGCCACTCCCTCCCCCACTAGTGTGGGTGGGCTGATGTGCTGATTTGATATACATATACTGATTTGATATACATATGATATACGGAATACAGATGACGTTCTCTTAGGGCGCTAAGCAAATGAATTCTGGTGTCATTTTTTTTATAACCAGACCTCAAGCACGTCGTACTCTCTCAACTCCCTTGCTGTATGTATTGATGCCATCCGCACATGAATGACAGCAAATTTTCTTAAATTGAATGACGACGAAACTAACTTAATAGTTATGGACAAGCCAAGTGCGATTCAAAAATCGGAAAGGGTAACGCTCAAAATCGGCTCTGTCAGCAAGTCTCCTGTTGAATCTGCACGAAATCTAGGTGTCCTGTTCCAAAGTGACCTATCATTAGACGACCACATCAGCTCCACAATCAAGTCTGCCTACTTTCACCGACATAACATTGCTAAAATTCTGGCTTGTTTAGACAGGGGATACCACATCTAAATTGGTCCAAAACTTCCGGTGCAGCCGAGGTCTGCAGCTTATGACTGACAGACCAGCAGCTGCCTCCAGTTTCGGGCTGGGCTGCGCTGTGAGCCTTCGCTCACCACTGTCCCGGGTTCCAGTCCAACATGGGAGGTTGGGGGGGAAGACAGATGCACAAGAGGTAAAGCTTCACTCAGCTCCAGCTGCAGCTGGTTGCAGCTACCCGTCTGTCTGTCAGCGTTCTTGTCAGGTTATGGTCGTGGCGGTCGAAAAGAAAATAACCAAGGCAAGAACGCAGCAGCGGCTCACGGGCTTAGCTTCATGGAAGCAGTAAAGATTGGAAATAGAACCAGTCTGGTCTTAGCCTTGACTCGCACGCAGAGAGACTAGCACAATTGAAGCCAGCATTCTGCTAAATGCAACTAGCAGCAGCTGTTCGGATTTAAGAAAGTTGAGCAGAACCAAAACCAACCCGTAACCTGGTCAAATGTGCACACGCCACACGGGTCACGTGGGTGCACACCACACGTCGCGAGGGTCCCACGGATCCTTCAGGGTAATGCTCGAGGACCACAAGGCCAGGGGACAGTGAGACAGAGCACCGGAAGGGGGATGGGAGTAGCCATGCCGAGTGTGCTTACCGACTGCATTAAAAGACTGGTTGAACCACTGCCAGAACAGCACGGCCGGAGTGGTCTTGTAGAACGCCATCATGCAGCCAGTGATGAGCATGTTGCACGGTACCTGCAAGCAAGTGCCTGGGCGTCAGCTGTGCCGCTTTCGGGCGCCTCCACGCAAGCATCTGGCCACGTGAGGGGCTGCTCGAAACAATGCCCAAACAGCGAGCACCGTGCTTACGGTGACTGCAACACACACACACACACACACACACACACACACACACACACACACACACACACACACACACACACACACACACACACACACACACACACACACACACACACACACACACACACACACACACACACACACACACACACACACACACACACACACACACACACACACACACACACACACGAACGGGACAAGTGTGCAATAAGGAGCCAGGTTCAAGGAGCAAAGTTCACTGAGCGCAGCTCAATGGAGAGCACCACCGACTTGCAAGAAACAGCACTTACAAGAGACACACCGATGCACCAAGCAGAAATGAGAAATAGAGAGAACACAACGACTAATGCATGCACGCAATCCCCGGCGACTCGTTTGAACGCAGTCTAGGATTCCTGTAGTCTATGCTTCGAAGAGCTCGGTGCTGGTCCTTCTGTGTCAACACACCAGCGGTTTGCAGCTCTTTATGCTCTGCTTTAGCTGCTGCAGCAGCAGCAGCTGCTGCCAGACCTGCAGCTCCGTCAACTATGCCAAGAGCACAGTGTCGGCTAGCCACTCGGAGCAGCTGCGCAGCAGCTGGCGCGGCCACTTAGCACAGAACTGCCTACGAAACCAATCGAGTGCCCCGGCCTGCCGAGTTGCTGCTGCCCTTGCACAGTGGACTGATTATGGATGATTCGGCTGAGATCACAGCCAATTCCATGGGCAGACTGCAGGGTGCACTGCACTCTGCTAAGTAGAACAGAGGATCGATTTCGTCAATTTTTTGCAAGTTGAGCAATCGTTGCCAGTGTCACCACTAGCACAAGCACTCAATCATGGACGCCTGGGGAGAAAGCCACTCCACTCAAGCGCTGGGCCCCCAGTATTGAATGGATTCAATTATAATTAATTCATGACAATGCATTTGTGTAGCACTATAAGAGAATGTAATCCCTTTACTAGTGTGTCACGTATGCTGCAGGGCTCGAGCCCACAACATCGGTCATCAAATGCATTCACCCTGACTTCCGGTCAGTAGAGGCAAGCACTTTAAACACTGGGCCAAACCAGGGTGGCGCTTTCATCAGGCCCACAGAGCCTCGAGCTTTTGAATTCAAAGTGTAACAATTCACTTCTGTCAGAACTGGTAGCTAGATATGGTCTTTTAAGGTAGCAGTAGTCAAGAGAGTCAGTATTGCTTTGCAATGGGCTGCCGTGGTTGCATAACTTCCTTTTAGCCATGAGCTACGACTGATTTGAACAGATGCTAGAGGGAGGTGAATGTCTGGCTATGCCATTCAGCTCCAGGCGAAGGTTTTCGGGCAACTTGGCTTGTAAACCCTGAATCGTCCGTTTTGATGGCGCATCAGAATCGGAGCTCAGCCACAAAACGATTTTCAAGTTTTCCAGCTTCCTTTGTGAGGCTCCTCCCCCTCCCGGCCAGATTGTCTGAGCTCGAATAGCTATTCGAGTTACATGCTGAGACATAGCGTGCGCTGCGACGTTTCGTGCATCTTCCCAGCGGTTCAAACTTGTTTGACTTTGAAATTTCATATCAGCTTTAATTTCATATCAATTCGAACTTTGGAATGGGCATGTGTTTACCTTACCGCACTGACATGCTTTCTTTACTGCACATTTAAAGTGTGCCTAGAAAGAGACTTAATTTTATGACAGCACTGTACAAATACCATATTGTTATCATTAGTACATATTAGATTGAAGTGGGTGAACATCAAATTGAAATACAAAGTAAGTATTACCATATAAGTCCTCAGGTCCTTGAACTTGAATTGTGTATGTTGATGAATATCTAGTATTATGCTTATCCTCTTCGTGGTAACTCTTGCGTCAAGCAAAGTGTACTGCGTCTTTTGAGAGAAGTGGCATGCAATTACATATACTGTTTATCATGCTTCCTTTATAACACAAGTAAAATACCTAGAAAGGGAATAAGGTCTCTGAAGGAGCTATATAAATGAATTATTGGTATTATGTAAAAACGGCTGATTGTAAATAACTCCTACTTTGAGTAAATGAGCTAGACACTTCGACCTTGCAGTGCACAGTCAAGGATCAAGCACATTCCAATTTTGAACCTAAAGATCTTTCCAATTTCTATTGTTACACGTGTACCAAATTGTATGTCGATTGTTCCATCTGTCTTCGTTTCGTAAACGATCCATCTTATATGGGAGAAAACTACCGATCCTATGGTGAAGAAAACTCACACACAAGATCCCTCAGATCATTTAGGCAGCTATCGAGATGTTTGAGCATCAGTGCTGCTGCTCTTGCACAGTCTGACTAACTGCATAGCACCATAGCTTACACCTTGTTAGCATTCAGAGCCCTCAATACGTCGTCTCAAAAATGCCCAATGCACTACGGCAGCTCAGCTGTGCCATGTGTGGTCTAATCGACTTAATGCAGGTTTAAAGCAGTTCGAACCACAGAATCCAATGCCAGCCAACGACTCAGCTGAGCTGTGAGAGGAGAAGCATTGTAAACAAACAAAACAGAGGAGTGCATCATAGCTCTCAACCAGGGATAGAATGAGAAATTCGTTAAAAGCTAAGGCTGCAAGGTCGACTGGACCACCGATTCCTAAGGCTGCACAGGACTATCTGCTGCCACTAACCACATTTGCATGCTGACCCTGTGCATGTCACCCCTAACCATATTATTCATTTCGTTTGTTTTTCAAGCATGATTTTACTTACCATTCAATTGCATTTCACTTTACAGCAAATGTAAAGCGCCTAGAGAGAGATTAAGTTCTCTGAGGGCGCTTCATCAAGTGCATTATTATTATCATTATTGATAATGGACCAATTTAGCATCACCTACTCACCTACTATTGCACCACGGGGCAGTTTCTACACCACCAAAGCTACGAACTGACGTGGGCTGGTTGGTGAAGTGGGGGCTCATAGACATACACACGCCGTATATGTCTATATGCCTAAATCCCTGCAGAATGACTGCCGATGCTGTGGCTGTTAAATTCGTTCAGGTAATCAGCCGGTTTTCTACGATGCCATGCATACTATGCAAAGTAAGAGAAAATCTGTATTAACAACCCACAACAAACCGATATGCTTTGGTGTGTATGCGCCTGCCATGATTCTTTATGAGCCCCCCCTCCCTGTCAGGCCAGGAATAGAGGCCAACAGCTTCTATGGTGTCTCTTCAGCTATAGCACATTTCAGTAAGCTTAAGTTTTACTGAAAAGGTCGACTACTGGGGTCGCAGCAAAACCTGGTCTCTGCAGCCTATCGATATTGCTCCATAGTAGCTGCACAGGATTCAAATCAGGCAGGTGGCTGAGCCACTGCAACAAAGAAGGACACCTCGAAGGTTACTTTACTCAAAGTCGTTGTTGGACAAGAAAAGTGGATTGCAAGGCTCAAATACTCCGTTTGGGGTTTGGCACTTTTGGCAGCAAGATGACGACCCTGTGCAAATTGCCTGGAAGGTGACAAACGTTTGGACGAATCCTTACTTGATACTGATGCAGTGGCTCAACCGCCCACCTGATTCGAACCCTACAAAACTATAATGGAGCAATATAGACAGACGGCAGAGGCCAGGTGTTCGGCCTACACCAGTATCCAACCTTTTCAGTAAAACTCAGGCTCTTTGAATGTGCTACGATAAAAAAAGACAGCACAGAAGCTGTTAGCCTCTATTCCTCTCCAGATAAGAGGGGTCATAAAGAATCATGGTAGGACGATGCCATATTAAACGCATGCATACTAACAACATATCTGTTTGTTTTTGGGTTGTCAATAAATATTATTTTCACACAGTTAGCACAACTTTAGTATGCATGCACAAAAAACCCTCTGATTACCCGAACAAATTTACAGCCACAGCATCGACGGCCATACTACAAGGATATTTTTTGTGCCTGAGTGTATATATGGAAGAACAAAATGGATTTAAGCCTTGTGAGTACATTCCAACATCTATTCAAACATCTAGAGTGAGGCTGGTACCTCCTACAGTGGCCATATGTTTTGGCGGTGGTCGAGTTCTTGTCCAAAGAGCAGCATTAATTATTGGTTAGTCAAGCCGACTCGGCCCACTTAAATATAAGCAGGTGATACTTAGCCGGTACGTCTCGGTATCGCCATAAGAGTTATCTCCGGCCCACGGTTCTAGATAATAATAATACAGACGTAGCCAGTAGGAATCGGCTATGTATCGGCAATGCAGTGAAGTTAGTCGTGTGGCCTTAGCTTAAGAGACCTCTCCTCCAAAAACTCGAAGGAAACCCACACTTTGCCAATGCCAGCAAATCATAGCTTAAGCTCATCACTTTAGCTAGCATGCTGCTTTGTGGCGGTTCCAAAGGAGTGTCAGGCCACCACCCCCATCGGTAGGAATTTGGGTAATGCAGCCTCCAGCCAGCAGGTGTTGGTCATCCAGTAGCTATCACATGCAGTCACATAAAAGCACAAACTCACCATCCACTCACACAGACGGCCCAAACATTGCCCTCACCACCACAAATCCGGAGTTTTTTGAACTACCGTCAACACTCAGCATCTTTGCTGACAAACTGGCTTCCAGCTACGTGTTGAATCTCAGCTGCGCATTGATACGTTTGAGCTCAGAACTGAAAGAGAGATATCAAGCTAGATTTACATCTGCTGGCAGACACCATAGAGAGGTCACGCAAATGGGATATGCCTCTCTCGACCGACACAGACCCTAGATCGGAGAAAGAAAGCAACCCACCACAGGAATGAACTCAGCTACACAGCCGCTTATCAGCTATTCTCAGACGGCGGCATTCAGCCATTGTCGGCCGGCATTATGCACGTCGACCACATGCCTGCAAGCATCAGTGCCTGGGTGCAATAGTATAATGCACACAGCATGTTAAGCGAGCGTACACCGAGTGGCATTCGAAATACCGGAGATTAAGCAGCCACTGCACAGCCAATGCTGCACACGCGTGCCTGTTCCGACCGATGCCGCATTGGCACCGAGCTCCTCACCCAATGAGGGCAGACCGACGAGGCCCCAGGGAAGAATGGCAGCAGAGAAGGGCTCGGAATAGGGCGTGCAGTGCCAGTTAGTGGCCACAGCCTCCTTTTGGAACCAGACGTCAAGCAAATACAAACTTTTGCCGAAAGCCCGATCTGGTCCCTGTTACTGTTAAACCTCTGGAGAACACACAGCATAAGGACGGCCACTATTCATCGGGATGCCATACCTGCAGGGGCTCTGCATCCATCGACCGTCTGGAGAGGGAGCAGACTCAGCTAGCACGGTCTGACAGAAATCAGGATGGATGGAGCGACCGTATGGGGTTAGCAAGACGTGTGGGGTTGATGCAGGACTAGAGCTGAAGGAGCAAGAAGATGGGTGTTGGCCAACAGAATGGCAGAAGGAGCCAGCGGAGGCCGTTCACGGGCCTGAAAAAAGACCCCGAGCCGGTAATGAGACACAACCAGAAATCAAGAGAATGTATGAGACAGCAGGGAGAAGAAAACGAGAGAGAGAGAGAGAGAGAGAGAGAGAGAGAGAGAGAGAGAGAGAGAGAGAGAGAGAGAGAGAGAGAGAGAGAATACATAGGTTTGCAAAAGTGCAGGCGGCAGGCTGGGTTTAGTGAGGGCAAAGTTCGGCCCAGGCATAGCTCTCGAACCTATGTATAGAGCTGTGGTCAGAAAGGACGGGGCACTGTATTATCCAATGAATGAAACGGTTATCAAAAATTGCTAGACCGACCGTCCAGATTAAAACAGCACTCGCTGGCTCCTACGAGCAGCCGTGGCACAGAAAACGAAAGACAAGCCCATGCCGGCCTCACGAATTGTGCATGCTGACCCTGTGCATGTCACCCCTAACCATGTTATTCATGTTGTTTATCAAGCATGATATTACTCACCATTCAATCGCTTTTCCCTTTGCAGCAAATGCAAAGCGCCTAGAAAGAGATTGAGTTATCTGAGGGTGCTTTATCAAGTGCATTATTATTACTCTTATTGAGCCTGCCACGATGAGTAGCTGCACCTTCAGGTGCCCTATGATTGGCTAATCCGGTCAAGGGGAAGGCTGGCCTCCTGCTTGGCTCATTCCAAGTAATGTTTCTACCATGCCTACCGATGGAAGCCTTAGACGCCTTCGGTCGAGGTAAAACACAAGCTCATATAATAAGCAGGGTCACATAAGACGGGCTGCCCGAATAAGGAGTAGCAGATCGATCAGCCTGCGGCAGGTACACCACGGCCAGAGCCCGCAGGCAGGCTCCCCCAAGCGCCCATGCACTGCACTAGCTACTGAGCTCGGAAAATACACATACAGCATATTTCCTGTAGTAAATGCACAAAATCTGTCCTCTGGTGTCTTTTTCCAAAGTGACCTTTTGCTAGACGATAACATCTACTCTACAGCTCAAGTTTGCCTACAATAAACTAACTAGCACTGCGAAAATACAGGCCTGGTTAGACAAGGATACTACATCTACATGATTTGGCCAAATGGTAAGATGCTTGGCTGCGTTGAACAGGGTCGTAGGCTATAGCTCAGCAGCATGTGTAAAGAGCCTGGATAGAGATTAAGTTCTCTTTGGGTGCTATACAAATGAATTATATTTACGTCTAAGTAGGTCTATGCATTTGTGACATCCCCTCACGGCTTTTGTAATGCACTACTTGCATGTCTTCCAGCCTTTGAAATAAGCCATTTACAGTTGGTGCAACACTCTTCAGCATCAGGCTTGTCTGTCATGAGCAGTACAGCTGGCACGTTACACCACGTCTCACAAACCTGCACTGGTTCCCTATCAAGCAGCACATCGACTTCCTCGCTCCCTTTTAGGTCCCTTCATTATCTTTCTCCAGCTACCTACCTATCAGAATTATGTCCTGATCAGGATAGGCCTCACACAACCACCTGAATCAAGTCGTTTGGCTGTGCCTCGACCAAGCCTCAAATCCTTAGGAGACCGTGCCTTTAGTTTGTATGCACCCAAAGCCCGGAGCTCACTCCGGACTTACGTCACGACATCACCTGATCTTGCGACATTGAAATATAAGCTAAAATGCACTTGAACCTCATGGCATTTGCAGGATCCTAGCGAATAGACCTTTGTGTGCTTAGCAGAGCTAATGCTGCTTATCTTTTCATTAACTTTATTGACATGCTTCGTATACAGCATGTGTACAATACCTAGAAAAAGATTGAGTTCTCTTAGTTCTATCAGTTCTATGCAAATGTATCATAATCATTATTATTACCTGAGCCGACATCCTGCCAAGGATGAACATCTTCTCCTTCGTGTCGGGATGGTACGCCGAGTCATAGAGGTGCTTCGCACTCCACAGCTCGTCCTCGGTGAGGTTCGCTGGGTCCTGGCCCTTCCTGCAGCGATTCAGCAGGCAGGCTGCACAGTCGCCGCGACGGCAGCAGTGCACGAGGCAAAGCAGCGAAGCAGGAACCTGCTGCAGAGGAACCTCGAGCTCGAGCTACTTCCCGGTCCCGTCCCGGTCCCCACCAGCGTTTGCACCAGCTCCCGCCCAACTCGGGTACACGGTGGTAACCCGGTATCCAGCGCTGCTGCTGCTGCCACATCACCACAGGCTGATGCAGAGCAGCAGCCCTGCCCGACGCCGAATTTCTGTCTGCGAGCGAGGAGGCGGCAGAGGCAGAGGCGAGCAGACGTGGTACCTGTGCAGCTCCACTATGCGCTTGGATTCCTCCAGCTGCGCGCTGGTGGCCAGCAGATTGAGCGGGTTCGTGGTGATGAAGAAGTGCTTCGCCCGGCCCCAGTAGGTGCCCTGGTCGAAGCGCGGCTGCTCTATGTTGACTTTCGACAGAGACATTTCTCTAGCACAGGCCACACCTAAGGCGTTCAGAGTGAGAGGTTCGCGGCGAGGGGCTCCCGAGCCGGCGGCCGGAACGCCGGCGACACGCCAGCGACAGGTGCGCTTCGCAGCAGCGACGATTGTGCCGAAAAGATCGGTAGTTGCGGTTCGTGCCAGAGAACAACAAAACGCCTGCTGCCCGGCTTCGACGGCGGACTCCTTCACCAAACGGTCGCCCAGCCACGACCGAGCGCTTTCACATCCGGTAACTCGCCTCACGCCGGCGCTGGTTCAAGCTAACGGGAACGACAGACGCACAGCCAACGAGCTATGCGAGCTGCAGCAAGGTAGATGGCAAGGTGCGAGGAGGCCGTCGGGGCGGATGCTAAGCAAAGCTGCCAGCTTGGCCGACATGGCCGCGTCCGCGAAAGCAGGCCTACGCGCAGCACGCAGCGGCGAAGGCGGCCGGGCTGGGCCGGCGTCACTCGAGCGAATGCGAGCGACCTCAGCCGGGATGCAGCAGCAGCAGCAGCAGCAGCGCAGGCGCCAAATAGGCAGGCGCCCGCGCAGGCTACTCGCGTGCGTGGCCGTCGGCTAGCACCGCTCGGCAGCTCTGCAGAACGCGCGCAAAGCAAACTGGCCGCCCGCTAGCGCAGCGCTCTGCGGACTGACAGATGCCAAGCAATGCGCAGGCTGCGACGCCGCGGCGATAACGAGCGGCCTCGGCGAGGGCAACTACGGCACCGCGAGCCGGTTAGCGCCGGCGCCACCGCTGCACCCGCCACGTCGGCTCGGGGCGAGATAGTGAGCAGACGCGCTGTAGCGCCAAGGACCCGCTAAATATTCAGAAAGTGAGCCCTGCAAGCGCTGCCAGCGAAGCTGGACGTACCGTACGGGCGACTGCAACACGTAAACAGCCAAACGTCGACGGACCACTTACCGGCCTCCTAAATAGAAGATCCCGAACAACGGGGGCTCGCTCTCACGTGACTCACCGCAGCCAATCGCAGCGCCGACCCCGGCGTCCGAGGCCCCACCCCCAGCGCTCGCGTACCCTACTCCGGGCGCCGATGCTCAAGCTCAGGTACATGCATTGTCAGCACTACTCTAATACTTCGATGCCGTTAAACCGAAATTTTCCGTTGCGTCAGCCTCGTGCCTTGACGCTGACATTCGTTGGCCAGACTAGTAGCGCTCTCTGGCTCCAGCCTACCTATCGGAACAACCCGCTGTTCTGACTCAAATCGTTTAGCCATACCTCGCTCGTACGAACCTCAACAATCTTGGAGACCGTGCCTTTAGTTCCCACACTCCAAAAGCTAGGAACTCACTACCAACGCATGTCACAATGTGTCCTGACATGAAGACATTTAAAAAGAAGCTTAAACCGCACTTGTTTATTACAGCATTTGGTGAGTCTTCGTGTATCGTCTCTCTTGTGCACGTACCTGCTTACAATGTGCCTGAAACTTGCAGACGTTACCACCAATCAATTCGCAATGCTTTCTATACGATATCTTGTAAATCCTAGAAAGAGATTCAGTTCGCTGATGGCGCTACACAAATATATTATTCTTGTGCCGTAACGATCCCGAAGTTTTGCTTCGCTTGAAAAAAAATACGGCAGAGCCAGTTGCAAGTTTCCTCAAGTCACCCGTGAGCATTGCCTCTAGCCGTGATTAGGATTTCCGTACAGTTAGTAAGCTCAAAGAAAACGGTATGTTAAGTCTTTTGTAAACCACCCTAAGTGAACTGAATCTCTCTATTCAGGCGCTTTACAGCTACAACGAAAGCAATAGTGAATGACAAGCAATTTTAGTATAATTACTGTTCTTATTTTATAGAATCTGTACAATACCGAGTTGTATATTACAGGGTATGATGCAGCCCCCAAACCAACTATACATGCAAACTATAACACTTTCGACCGAGTTTGACCGCATACAAGTTGGCGCCAGCACATCGACCTGTTCACCGAAGAAATAGCGCCGCGCGGCGCGAACGATGATCTTCAAGGATTTTTATGACTGCATTGAAAAATTGTATTATACATGTGCATACTGTATAGCGGGATCAGAAAAGTTGGGTTATACTGAACACATGGTAAAGTTGTGACTCCTAAGGCGCGGCAGATGAGGCGTAACCCGCCTCTTACCAAGTGGAGTAGCCTTCCGCTGAATGCGATTAGGTTTGCGTCTACGCGCAATAAGGTGGCCAAGCGAAAGAGCGTTTCTAGCGCCAACCTACTCACCGTTACTAAGGGGTCGTGAGTTCATGGCGTGAATAGGAGGTATATGCACACACCTATAGGGGATCTTACTCAGCTAAATTCGCAAGTTGCTGCGCGTCTAGTTCAGTTTTATCCTCACATTCCTCGCAGGCTCTCAACAAAACAAGCACTGCGGGGGACTGCAGGGGGGAATACGTCGCCGAACTTAAGCTTCCTCCATCTATAGTCGGGAACGACCCAAATGGACGGAGTGCCCGAACAACCGGATTTTAAACCCCGACCGGAAAACCAAGATTCCGCCTCCACCTTCGCAAAGGCAGAAAAACCCCCACCTTCGCCAAGGCAGAAATACTGGGGGTGGTTTCGCCTACGAAGAAACCTCCCCTATGCTTCGCGGACTACTTCTAGTTCACAGCTGAAAATCCCTACGCCGGTACCGCGCGCGCGTACACACATCCAAAACGCAAAATGTGAACCACGGGCGCTATACAACTATATTCGGTGGCGCCCACCGAATTCTCCTGGCCCCGACTTTCTGTCTCGTCGATCGCCCGCGGACAGCCCGAACTCCTCCCTCGCTTTCAGAGAGAATGAGTCCGGCAACTGCCGGCGTTGAAACCGAGCCGAAGAATGAACCCTGGGTGAGCGTCGTCCTACTCTTAATCAGCTCGCCGGGATAATGGGGTTGACGGGCCAGCAGATATCAATTAGGATGCTGGTCCTACCGCGACCGCTGCGTCCTCCTCTTGCTCACAGCTCGAGAGCGCAGGTGCTTTTCAGCCACCTCTGTCGTTCTCATGGGAACCGTCTACCACGACCACTGCGTCCTAGAGGACGCAGGTGCTTTTCAGCCACCTTTCTCGTTCTCAGGGAAACCAGTCCAGCAACTGTCGGCGACCTTAGGTGAGCGTTGCCCTATTCTTAAATAGCTAGCCGGGACTACAGGCCGGCCGATGTCAATAGCCTTACGATCCCACTACGACGGCTGCGTCCTCTTGCTCAATGCTCTAGCACAGAGGTGTTTCCCGCTGAGCAGTTCTTGTGCGCCCTAAAATTGTGCCAGGCCGGCGCTGTACTACAAAGTGCTGCGGCAGGCATGCAAAAAAGCACACCGGGAGACACTGGCGGACGCTGCCTAGCAAGACCTCCGCGTTAGTAACGTGCACTCAAATAGCGTGCTGGCAAGCGAGGAGCGCAGGAAAAGACGAACTCACAAAGACCCTCTACAAAGCCAAGTTGAGCCCTCAGTCTTGACGTACCCAATTTCGTAATGCACAACCGCGAAAATTCGGACAAAGTGGAGGTTAACTTTTAACTGCACTCCGAATTAACTTCGCTGCTGCATTCATTCACAGCAGTTACGAGCGTGGTGTGCGCCTTCCACGTCCGGTCAGAACTTCACCGCAAACGCCGAGCTCTTAACGGCGCTAGTCTCAGCCACCGCGGCAGCGAATACTGGTGACGCCTGCATCTTGTATCGCCGCTAGGGACTTGTAGATGCTGCACCAGCGCACGCAGATTTGCTCGCAGCATGAACGCGGTAGCAACGAAGAGCGCTAACAGCCTAACAAATGAAGTCCGTATCCATAATGTAGACAAGTCTATTTGACAGCAGTGGACGGCTACAAGAGTTTAACAGCGGCCACGGCTCTTCGGCCTAATGAGAGTGACTCTACAGGCTTGTAGATCGATGCGTTCAAGGCGCTTCTCCAAAAGATGCAGCCACTATTTAAGATGAAGCGATAAAAACTGCTAGTGTGGGTTGCCTTGGGCGCCTGCTGAATAAAGTCGGTATCAAGGACAGCGGGCAGGGGGGGGGGGGGCTACCGTTGGTCTCCCGAGAGTCAATCATTTTCTCAGAGACCCTATTTTAGATAAGTAATTATTCTTAACCGGTTTAAAGGGGTTTGCAGAGCAAGGTGCCTTCACAGCCCCCAAAATGGTGGGGTTGCATAACTTATTTTTTAGGATGTAAAAGAGGCTTTTGGGCGACATGACTTTACCTAGGAGCTTCCAACTCAATCAAAGTGTTCTCACTGTTATAAGTGCAAATGAATATTTAAATAAAAATCTTTCGTGGAGCAATGAAGCCAGACATGACGGATTTAGAAGTTAAAGTTCTACTATAAAGTGACTATATCTGTGGGGACGCGACCATCTCTTTCCTACCCTGAGGTCAATTAAAACTAGTGGAGTCGCAATTGTCACGAGCTCTAAGCTCAATTATTTTAAGCTGCAACAGTCACACCGAAGCAATCATTCGAATAATGATAATAATATTAATATATTTATATAGCGCCACATCTTAACTTAATCTATTCATATAATTCATTTGTATAGCACCACAAGAGAACTAACATCTCTATTCCGGCGCTTCACATATGCTACGGGGCTCGAGCCCATGACCTTGGTCACGGCAAGCACACTAACAGCAGGGCCAAACCAGCACAGCACTTACATATGCTGCAAAGGAAGCACGATCAAATGATTAGTGGTGACATGCACAATGCCAATGAGCATTATATGGTTGGAGCTAACATGCACATTGTCAACATGTAAATATGGCAGCATACAACCTGCTAGAATGCATGAGCACACAAAGGACAAATAGCAAGGATCCACAAAATGCAGCAAGAAACAAGTGCACGAGTGTAAACCAGAAACGAGTTTTCTTTTAATAGCAAGATTCCAAAATTGGCAGTAATCAATCACCCCCATATAATGAAACTTATAATTATAATTCGATTCTGCATTCCAGAAATCATTTTCTCGAACTTGGCGATGGTTAGCATATTGATAACCTAACTGACACCTAAGAGCCGAATTTTATTTATTGGCAGGTTCATTTTCTCTCGCGGCTAATCTACACGGCCCCATTCACAAGAAAAGATCGCTCTCTATTAAATATTCCCTAGCGATTATTCGCTCATGCTAATATAAGATTTTTAACATTTGATCACGTGTGGATCTCTGGCTCTACAGTTTGTAGCACTTTGATATCAGCCCAGCTAGCAAAAGCTATCTGATGGTAGTTGATCAGTGTACACTAAGGACACGGTCTTATTATAACGTGGTCGCTCTTGATTACTGCAAAACTCTGCAACCATCAGCATACCGATGCATTAAGCTGCTGGATATGTATGTCACCTTATACATCTAATGGAGCTTTTCAAGTAACAGCTTTTCAGCGAAACGCTTATAATTCATCGGCACCTAATGTTTATTGCACATGCGACAGACACCGATTGATTTTTGACCAATTGGCAACCAAGCCAAGATGCATAAATACAGTACTTGCGGCAAACCTTGCCACATTCTTTGACTGGAGCAATAAATATGCACCGCCGTGATTCAGTTTCCATTCAGCAGCACGGCCCACATCCAGTTTTGAATGATGAACGCGTAGGGCGCAGGTCAAAAAGTGAACAACGAATGGATTTACGTAAGTCAGCTCCTAAATGTGAGGAGAAGGAGGTGCCTGAAGCGCCGAGGCAGACGCAACGAGAGATAGGCCACCCCGTCCAGTGTAGCTCGCCGGGGAGATGGCCGGCACGGCGCCGGCCGCGCTTCCCTGAGGGCCTGAGCCCGTGCGAGCAGAAGCCAAGCTGGCGAAAGCTGCCGCTGCCACACCCAGACCATTGGACGACACCTGCAACGCAGCAGCACCGTTTTCGCCGAAGCGCGGACCCTCTCTGCTCAGGCCCGCCGGCATCAAAAAAGATGACACCGAGAAAGGCGAGTCCACCTGATCACCGACACCGATGGTTTCTGTCGACAGTGTGGGCATGGACGGCTGAGCCGTCGAAGCAGCAGCCGAACCTGACGGCAAGAGGAAGCTCGATGCAGCCAGCTGAGGCTGCTGCAGCAGTTGCAGCTCTGCCGAGCGCTGCTTCTTTGCCGGTGACGACAGAGAAGCCGAGTCGCTGCTGCGCACTCTCTTCATGACGACTTCCGCCGACGAGCCCTGGGCGTGCGAGGCGGCAGCGGACCTCTGAAACCCGATCGCCGGTGCGGCGCTCTCGCCTGCCGCATGCGTCGTACTGCCCGAGTGCGGTCGGTGATGGCCTTCGTGCGGCGTGCCACCGGCGCCGTGACCTCGCACCGACACTTCGCTCGAAGCAGCTGTGGCCGCCACAGCAGTGCCGTTGCCGGCCCTATGGCCACTCTCGGTAGAGCCATCCGAGATGGCGGCGGCGGCAGACCTGCCAGAGTCGCCCGCTCGCCTGTCGTTGGTCAGGCTCTGCTGCTGGTGTGTGGACAGAACGGGCCGGTGCTGCTGCTGGTGTGATGACGGGTGTTTTTCAGCAGACGACGACGGAGCGTGCCCAACACTG
This sequence comes from Cristatella mucedo, assembly GCA_009760855.2. Lineage (NCBI taxonomy): Eukaryota > Metazoa > Bryozoa > Phylactolaemata > Cristatellidae > Cristatella > Cristatella mucedo. The sequence continues at coordinate 319,672 of WPIO01000156.1, forward strand.
CCATGCCGCTCTGCCGAATGATGAGCTTGATGGCCCCTCAAGCCAGAGGAGGAAGACGGTGCCGCAACGCTGGATGCCGCCACTGCGGGAGGCCGATGTCCGCCATGGTGAGAGGACGGCGGCTGGTGGCTGCCTCCGCCATGACGGTGGGGCACAGGTGCCGCGGTGGCAACGCTGTGATGGGAGCCGCTCTTGGCCTGCTGCCGGCTGCCATCTGGCTTCGCAGCAACAGCATGCGGCTGAGGCAGCCCGTCCTTGGCGGCAGCATCTGCAGCAGGCTGAGCGACGGCCCCGCCGAAAGGAGGTCTGACCTTGGACACAGTCACGTCGGCGTGACTCACGTATCGGTCAGCCGGATCTGCGGAGCTCCCAGCTGCGTGCGACGGAGGCGGCGGCCGCTTGTGCTGGCCGTCGGCTGCAGCACTGCTGGACGAGCCGTCGTGGTTCTTATGAGCCTTCGGCTGCTGCTTGCTGCCACTGCCAGAGGACGGCTGCTGTTGCTGCTGCCCGGGTGGCGCCCCTTTATGGCGATCCGAGCCGCTGCCTTCCAGTTTCGGACGCCCCGAGCTGTCGCCGCCTCGCGGGCGAGAGCCGTCTGCATGTGACCCGTGAGCATGCCCGTGACCGCTACCGTCGGCCGGATGTCGGGCGTCGCCAGCCCTTCCTCCCGACAGGCTTGTCGAGGCAGCAGGAGCAGCAGCAGCAGTGCCAGAAGCCACCGACAGGGCGGCGCCGCTGGGGGCGGCGGCTGCACCGCCGCCGGCCGCTCGCGCTCGCTCCTTTTGCTCCCGCAACGACGACGACGACGAAGTCCGACCGCTCTCCGCTAACGATTCCCCGGCAGCGAACCTGCTCTCGGTGCGACCAAAGTCGCCGGCAAAGTCGTCAGCCCAGCCCGCTATGTCCGACTCACCGTAGGACACGTGGCTGGCTTGCTTCTGGTGACCTTCCACGGTAGTGGACACCTCACCGCTGCCACGCTGCTGCGTGCAACCGCCAGCAGTCCGTGCCGGTGCCGGAGACGGCCCGCGGGAGCCGGCCGGGCTTCCTGCGGCAGCAGCGCCGGAGCCCTGTTTCACAACAAGCAAAGCAGATTAGCACAAGCTCACCTCAACATCGCTCACAGCAAGCACTTTAGGCGAGTCGGGCTACACAGGGTGAGAAATACTCGCACTCGCTGTATCAGACCTGATGCCACTGACTGCTCTAGCCTACTGCTCACCGTTTAAAGCAATGAATGGAGTTGACAAGCATTGTTAGGTCAGAGGCTTGGTAGCATGCTTGTGAGCATAGCAATTACATACGAACACTAAGCACTCACAACACAAGAGAACCAAACAATACCACTGTTGAGAAGGATTGAAATAACACCAATCTTTCAAACTTACCCGAAGTGAAAGCATTTTCTGTCTCAGCTGTGGATCCATTTTCTCTAGCACATTTAAAAACTCACGAGTCAGCTCTAAAAATGGGGCATTAAAATACTGTTAAGAATAGCATAAGTAAAGTCTATATTTACCTTCACGAACTGCTATTAATCAATTATTTTACACGAGCAATGCATAACTGTTATGATAAGCAGCTCAATACAGGCGCCTTGAAAGCCACTAGGCGCCAACAAATACAATGCCTCATCTAGGGCTCAAGCAAGCACAGATGAAACAACCATTTTCAAAAGGGGCTTCTGATTCGACCGAGGTCTCTTCAAACCCCGTGGCATATGTGAAGCGCCTGAATGGAGTTTAAGTACCCCTAGGGTGCTATAAAAATGAATTAGATTACATCACCATGTTTTCAATGATCACGTGGAATACCCCCTTCAGTCTTAGCCAAGGTTAAGGTGTTTGCACCTCACGACCCAGGACACTGGCAAGTACTGAAGTAGGCAATTCTTTAATGTCTGCTGCAAGCTAGGTGATAGCTGCTGAGGTTCTAGTGCAATCACACACATAGGTTGCTGAGTCACTGCACATTTACTTGTACTTCCACGACAAGTGGGGGTGACATTGGCACCATAAAACGGTGAATTATCACGTTGTGCCAATGATAGGTGCTCAGCCAGTGAAAGTTTCCAGCTCTACCCCATCCATCAACTGCACCAAACTATGCACAGGTCCAAGGTGCTGGTCACTGGGCGATCAATATTAGGATGTAAGTAACTATTAGGACGAAGTCAGTAAAGTAAAGTAAAATAAGGAAACGGTCTATTGACTAAACAGCCACATGGCCTTTGAGGTCGTAGTTGACAACTCCAGGTGGCCAAAGAACTCGATCATTAGGTCGAACCAGCAGACACAACCGTACAGCAATGGAAGGACAGAACAAAGAAGTAACCGTTAGAGCAGCAGGCACTGAACTAGACACACAACTGCAGCTACAGCAAATGACAATCACGGCGTGTGCACTAGCGACAGCCAGCCTTCGTCGGCAGCCGTGGACATGTACTCGGCCTTGAATATCAGTGGCATTTCACACAGCGACACGATTGCACTACAAGCTGATGAAACGGTCAGAAGAAGAACTAAGCAGAGGCAGAAACGAAGAAGAAGAAAAGCAGACTGCTCTAGACGGCTCCATTTTCCATTCGCAAATGTGCGCTGCCCCGCCACCGGTATCCAGTATCTGAGGCGCGGTGGCAGCTCACGTGATCACCTCGGCAGTCTATGCAAGAACAAACTGACGAGGCTACAGAAGTGCTATGAAAACTAGCCCTACCAATTTAGCCTCAATTTTTTAATCTTACTATTTTAGACTTGAGTTATGCACTTGCACCGCCACACACAGTTTGAGGATGCAGGCGTATATCACATCCCATACTTTCTTACCTAGCAGGTCATCTGACGAACTCGCGACGATACAGTGTACAAACAACGATAGAAACAAATGAAACCACAGCTTACAGAGCACATGCCACCTTGCTTGATACATAGCGTTTGGCAGGTGATCCCTCAGGTTTAAAAGGGGAAAATAGCTCACGAAGGAGGTCTAGGAATTCAACAGGGGCATCCAATAATAATAATGCACTTGATAAAGTGCCCTCAGAGAACTAATCTCTTTCTAGGCGCTTCACATTTGCTGCAAAGGGAAGCGCGATGCCGATGGCATGCTGCAGTCTTACAACTGCGCCCTCCTACAGGCCAGAAGACTGCCCGAGTGTGCCCGAGCTAATCGCCCGATGCTCCGCTGGACTCGCAGTCAAGCCTGGTTCACACGAGCCTTCCTCGTCGCTTGCAGACTCGAGTCGAGCCCCTTTCACTGCAGACTTTACTGCAGTTTCTGCACTTGCCCGACAGGAAACCGACGACAGAGCTCGTGGAAGAAACCTCCTCAACTCAGACCTCCAAGGCACTCGGGCTCAGCTCCTTGACACCTAGCTGCATCGCTACAAAAGTAGTACCTTGCCACATCGTGCCCGCGAGTCGCTAAGGAACAAGGAAGTTAGCCGCCCCTTTCTTCCATTTATTCTTGCCGTCCGCAGCAGCCACTCCTCGGGAACTCACTGCTCAATCTTCATTCTGTCACACTACTTCTTTCCCTCGGGTGCATGAGACATACATATAAGACAGCTAGCTACCGACTGCATGCATGCAGCCTAAACTCAAGGCTCTGGGAGGCTAAAGAAGAACATGTACGCCAACGGCCTACACAGTCCATCGACCGATGGGAAAACCTCGCCCCACAACACTTCCCAGGTGCCGTTCAAAGAACGAGTCGCTAGTCAACGCAGTTCCGCCAGCGACACGCTACAAGAACTTGGCTATCCTAACCAAGGCAAGCGGCAGCAGCACATGGTCACCGCCACTAAAGGCATAGCCGGACCAGGTGCATCTTCAACGAGAGTGCTACCATAGCTAGGGCCTGCCTGAAGCACCGACTCCGACCACGGCCGCACGGCTATGGCACAGTGAGCACACATCTGCAAAGCAACGAGAGGAGCACAGGAAGCGGCAAGGAAGCAGCAGACGGCTTTCGGGTGCTGCCGCCGCTGCGTCGTCGGTCGGTCGCAGCTTGCCACCGCCTACCTTCCAGCTGGTCGGCGGTTATGGTGCTGTCTATGTACTGCCACCAGTCTTTGCCGTCTATCGACGGGGACAACTACAAGGCGACTTAGACCGCCGTGGCACAGGCTTATGATCGATGGAGGCAGCACTGCACAAGCAGTGGACAGTCACAAGCTCAAACACGAGACTGTCACTGCCTCCAAAGTCACGGCGATGCCTCGGCATTCTTACGAGGCAGGAGCTCCCCGTGGGTTGCTTCCAACCATCTATCTATATATATATATATATATATATCTCTCTCTCTCTCTATATCTAAGGTATCTATATACACACACGGTGTCTAGCCAGAAGACAACGGTACAGGTGGGCATCGTCCCTTTCGGGGCTCACCAATGACAGCTGCCATTGCAGGCCCCACGCGAGATTATGACACAAGCAAAACAAAACAGCCAAGCTGCAACCAGCTAATCATGCAGCATGCACCCTACACTGTAAGAGCAACGAGGGTTTAAGTAACACTCACCATTATGGCCCAAGTTTTCTATTGATTAAGACAGCACACGTAACGTGTTTGCGGAGTCATAGCCCAAGTTTCCTTTAAAAAAAGTTGAGGTTTTCACAACATATGGTTGTATTTTACACATTTTGTCAGCCTCCTCAATTTGCAGATGCTATTAACATCAAGCTGAAGAGACTAGTATTTCTACCACTCTTTAAAATGCTGTCAAAACTTTTTTGTTTTGTTTTTGACAATCCCCTTTAAGCTGCTATACCGACTGACCCAATCTTTGCTAACAGCATAGCAAACTACGTGCTTCAACATTACATTACATAATAATTTCCATTAGATCATAACTACGAATGCACGACATGCTTCTTGATTCTACATGATTGATCCAACATGTCCAAGAAAAGGAACGTTAGGGCTGAGCTTGTAAAGGTAAAGCTTGTAAAGCGAGATTGCGAAGGTGATCTAAGGACTTGGGAATTTGAGTATGCAAACAACGCTTTGTGGCCCGAGCAGTATGGCTCAGTTTGAGTATAGAACTCTCCAACTCAATCCCCCCCCCACCACCAGAGGGGTTCAGACACAGGGCCAGCCAACATTTTTTTTGCCGCTTACGAATGCATTCATATCCACGCATCCCATTGATATGGTGAAAGAGTACCGACTCTGGTGGCCGAAAACAATAAGCACGTGTCCATCGCCAAACCCGATCCGTGAAAACTTTTGCAGCTTGTAGCACAGTGCAAAATCCCCTTTTCGTCGCAGCTCGTGGCGCAGGCCGAAGCCCAGGCAGTTAGCCGTCATGGCTATGAATGGGAGAGTTTTTCTCCTGGTTATATACTCAAACCACCCCCATTGAACCGCAGCCTCAGCTCATGGCACCACTGACCTGGCTAAAACCCATCTTGTGATAGGTGAGGATTTGGCCTTTGATTCAGCCGTTTATTTCCGTAATCTTTCTCAAGGCATCGAGAAAATGGCAGTTAAACGAGCTTCGTGCACTCGGATGCACCAAAACACACCCCCCCAAGCGAGGGCGCCACACAGCAGTCAGACATTTGGACTAAAAGCAAAAGCTCATTTCTTAAAGCAAAATTTCGCTTCAGGCTGCCGGGGCATTTTTAACAGCTATATAAACACGGTCGCAGGAAGTACCATCCATTTTCTGCATGAACAGTGAGCAGGGTTACGGTAAAGATAGGCTCACACTGCCAGCGTGTTTCCGGCAGCAGACAGTGCTAAGAGAACAGGTTTAATGCAAAATACCTATGCACTTGAGCATAGGCACCCTAGCAGAGCGCATGTGCGACAAGACGACTAAGTAAAATGGTTTGCTCGACGGCTACACACAACAGCAGCTGCTCACTCAACACTTCTCATTATCTTGAGAGCTCCCAAGCAACTACCGAGACTGTGAAGTGCATCGAGCTGCAAGATACCAACTTTGAATGCACTAAATGCACCTACGAACAGGGGCTGCTCATATGAATATCCATGGAAGCACAACATGACATACAGCATATACACGCCCCAACACGACCTGCTACAGCTAGTGCCTGAAAAATGCCAAGTGAGGAGCCTTCGAAAAAGGACTAGACACTCGATCACACTGTTCTTCGTGCAGTGGATATGATGCTCACTTGCTGTGTTGGATTCGTTACCCCATTTACCGTCGACGACGCACAGCTGAGACACTGGTAAGACAAACTACTTAACGATACGAAAGGCCCCAATATAGACCTGCTGGTAAATAGGCATGGTTACATATAAATTGTTGAGCCTCAGGGCCCAGATATCATGAGACTTACTACGTTAGTGGAAGTGCCTGAATAGAGATTAATTCTCTTGGGGCGCAATACAAATAAATTGTAATATATTACATTTATAAACTGCCTTAACGAAAAAATAAAAAATACTAAGCTAACAGCAACGACAGATAACCGCAAACTTGTTGAATCTATAAAAAGTAAGTTCCAGTCTGATTTAACGACCTCAGGAAATGACAGGTAAAGTCTCTCTGCTTGTTTTGATTGATCTTTCGGCAGCTTTGACTCGCAACTCGGAATTAAGATTATGATTTCTGTCCTTCAGCAGGGAATTCTTTATTGCCTGCAGCAAGTGGGATAGCTCTGATGCCACCACTTTAATGAAACTGTTGAATGAGCAGATGCTCACTTTTTAACAACAGTAATACAACATTTATGTAGTGCTCCAAGAAAATCAAGCACTTTCTTTGCACATACTGAAGAGTATGTGTCAAAAACGAGTACAAGCAGACATGCAAAAAGTAGGTTTCTAGCTTCTTGTAGAATGTCAGGGAATCACGAGACGACGTGACATCAGTTGGTGAATTACAGGCTTTGGGAGCCTAGTAACTAAAGGTACGGTCTCCAAAGGGTTTTATGTTAGAGGCACAGCCAAGCGACAGGAGGTAGAACAGCTGGTGGAGTGACACGAGGCCTAAACCGAAAGCAATTCAGATAGGTAGGTCGGAGCAGGACAATGAAGGGACCTAAAGGTGAGCGACAAAACCTTAGAGTCGATGCTTTTCTTAACAGGGTGTCAGTACAGGTTGGTGAGAACCGGCGTAGTGTGGCAGTTGGGACAATCACAACAGACAAGCCTAGCGGTCGAGTTTTGCACTACATGTAAGCATCATATTTACGCAGGCAGGAAGATCAACAAGTAGCAAGTTGAACAAGTCTGGCCGGGATGTAAAATAAATAAATTCCAGCTGATTAAACAGCCTCTTTTGTGTATCGACAGAAGAGCCTTTACGGCTATCACCACAGCTTGCAGCAGCGATAAAGGATCGCCCACCACAGGAATCGAACCCACGACCTCGGTCCCAAGGTCGTGAAAGCAACTGCCTTATCTAGTGTGCCATCAGTCACGAATGCACGGACTACCTTGGCTGTTCTGTCCTTACCTAAGCGAGCCCACATTTTGCATGGTAGATAGGAAAACTTGACTTTCGGAGCTGATAAGCTCATCTAGTGAAAAGTTGTTTTTCCCTGCCGTCAGTCACACACCAGCTGAAACAAGTTGCATGCAACATCGAGGAAATACAACGAATAAAAAACTTATGGTTTACTATAAAGTTCGTTTGACTACACACACACACACACACACACACACACACACACACACACACACACACACACACACACACACACACACACACACACACACACACACACACACACACACACACACACACACACACACACACACACACACACACACACACACACACACACACACACACTGTGCTACAAGCTGCACTAATTAAAATGAATGCACACCTACCGGGAGCCGTTGAAGGAGAGGCTTAGTGTCCAATAATCCAATAATTATGAGAACGGAACAACTATTTACACACACTGGCGTACACTACAAATTCAGCTATGACTGCATGGCATCCTACTATGTAAGGGCCTACAGTGCAAGTATTGCGGGTAGAAGGGGGTTTTCAGAGATGGCCAAGGTAGGGACTTCCAGGGCGTAGAAAACGTCCGGACCAAAACACCGGGCTCCCATCGTTAGGCACACTCTGCGGAAGCAGAGAAGTTCACCCAGCTATTCCCTTCTCAGGAAGACTTACAGTCGGCACTACGGAGAGCAGGGATGTCCACAACCACGAACCTACCTCTTCCTTAATCTTTACTGGAAGTCACAATGGGCAGGATAAGGTCTCAACCTTCTATGGCAGGTCGTATGCCGAGTCGTCATTGCCCCCAGTAAGCACAAGCCCAGCCAACCAGACTTGGACGAGAAGAAAACTAAACAAAGACCCGGACATAACGGAGCGGCTTTGCTACATTGAAAGTAAACCCGGTTGAAAAATGCCGACAGCAAAATTAAACAACCAGTTGCTAACATGCAACGGGCGCCAATGAACGACTGTTCGGCCTCTTGCAAAGGGCAGACTGCAAGCAGACCTACAGATAGTATCACGATAGGATAGAGCTGCTACGAGAAATGGCCAAAGCACAAGCAAGCAAACACATGCAGCACAGAGATGCACAAACAAGCGCAGACATAGATATCCGCACAATGACTGCAAAGGACATTCATCTAAGACAGCGTGCCTTCTAAATGGCAGCAATTCCAAAAGTAGCATAGCTCACCTCCCAGTTGGACCACTTGCAAGCTAAGTGGATGCACAAGGCTGCAACAACTTTTGGGTTATATTGAAGACACAGCGTTGTCGAGTGTAAACTGGAAAAGCCACATATTAAAGATAGTCGATGACCTTGGATGCAGCATGGCATTACAATGGCTTCACAGCAGTGGCAGCAATTTACCTATTGGTCGCCAGGTAATAGGACGTCTGGGCCAATTCTTTGCTGGCTATAAAAAATGTCTACTAATCAGCAGCAGCTCTACATACCAGTACACATACACACAGACAATCACAAGTGCATGTGCCTACACCCATTGCTTTTAAACTTACGAAGCAAGAGTTATTAATGCAACGGCATTAGTAACACCACACCCTCGTATGCACCAGGCACTACAACATTACATTTCCATGGAAATATCTTAAAAGAGGAAAAGCAAATGTCGAACGACTTGTACTGTGCAGAAGGTAAGCAGTATAAATGCTCTAGCCTATAGCTTACCTGCAAAGCTCTGCCACAGCTGATTACAAACCACAACTAGCCACATTAGATGGCTCTATAATCAATTTTAGAAAGCTGACAGAATGCCCTCGTAATGCTTTTAGTTTGCATAAGTTGTCATTGCAATTTGGCAGGTGGTACAGAAAAGCAAAAGAAAAAGCAACACGGATTCACTTGCACATAGTGGCAAGGGCCAGAACTTAAAACGTTGGTTGCATCACTGCATTTCCAACCTACCTCGAACCAGTTGACAAGTTTTCACCACGTGTGAATGAGGATGGTCAACTTGAACATTAAAGCCTAAAATATACAACAGTATTTGATACAATAATAATAATACATTTGATATAGCACCCTCAGAGAAATCAATCTCTTTTTAGGCACTTTATATTTGCTGCAAAGGATTTCAAGAAAATTAGATTAAAAAACGCAGGTCATCACAGCCAAACCCGTCTGAGCAAGTAGCCATCCAGCCCGGCTGAAGATTGTTTAACACAAGCCTGATCTGGGAACATCAAACCAGGTTCCTCTCCCAAACACAGCCAATGTAAAGCGCCTAGAAAGACATTGGGTTCTCTGAGGGCAATTTATCAAGTGCATTATTATTATTATTATAAACACCAAGCTATGCTGGGGTAGGCTAATGATCATACGCAGGGAATGCCAATGCTTCTAGAAGGAATGCCAATGCTCCTGGAACCTTAATAGCAACAACTACTACGACATTCATATAGCCCCTTAAGAGAACTAAATATATTTCTAAGTACTTGGGACATGCTGTAAAGGAAGCATGTCAATCGATTAGTGTCAACACACTCACGTCAGCAGCATAAGCACACGAAGGACAATACACACGGATCCAGAAAATGGTATAGGGAACAAATGTTATATATATATATATATATATATATATATATATATATATATATATATATATATATATATATATATATATATATATATATATATATATACATATATATATATGTATAGCGCCTTAAGAGAACTTAATCTCCATTCAGGCACTTCGTATTATATGTTGTAAGTCATGGGACGTTCATGTGATGCTGGCAGAACTTGAATGCAAGACCGTTGCAATTATAAACATTAAGCGATCTTCCTTATTACCAGTAGTACAGCCTCTGCAGGCTTCTGTACAGACGAGTGCTTCTCATCCCTCAAATCGTAAATTTCTCAACACAGCAGAGGCAAAACACAACTCATGAATTTTTGTGATAGGCATCCTGCTATTTTCCATATGCGCACAATTGTGCCGTTCGATGCATCAAATGCCCACACCCCCAAAATGGTACACTAAATGGGCTTGGTGCACGGTAATAGCCCAGCCAACGGCAAGAACAGTTTGCCGGGCAGCTTCTTTGGTGGTGCTGCTTAAGAATGCATTCGAACCAGCATCTTAAGCTGTTGCTGTTTCGAACGGCCTTTCGTTATTGCATCGTACTACCACCACTACTACATTACTATAAGGGAAATGCACCAGGAAACGATTCTAATTTAAAGCAAAACCCTCAGCCGGAGGGCCATGATAAACACTCCACACAAATGATAAAGCTAGAAACAGTTCAGTGACAAGTTTTCAGCCCTAAGCAGTTACAGCTCCGTTTAGTGAGCATGCAGCAGTAGGCTAGAAATTGGTGAACACATAAAATCGATTATATGCCAGCAACAAATGCTCGATTATTTTTCTGAAAAACAAGGAATTATGGGGTTCAACTTTGTTAAAGAAGCAATTGGGTCTTAGCCCAAATGGTAAGTCCCTCTCATGACCAATATTAAGAGGTCTCACTCGCCAGATATTAACGGTTCGGCCGAGAAGTTTTCAGTCTTCTTCACTGAAAGAATGGTACACATTTGTGCCTCCACAAAGCACACCCCAACTACAGCATTGTTACATCGAAAATTGTGACCCTCCTTATGAGATTTTCTGAGGTTTCTGCATGCGATGTGTCTATCCTAATAATGTCTAGTAAAAAGAGCCCATCTCCTGAAGACCCTATACCATCCCCTCTGTGGTCTTCACTGGCAGACAATCTAGCTCAGCAGTAACTGAGATTTTTAAGGCTGCTCTAGAAAAAGGAATTGTACCCAAGCCCTTCAAATCGATCATCGTTAGACTGATACTTGAAGTGCCTGGACTAGATACAGAGGTCTTTGCAAACTATCGCCTAACTTCTCTTTATTTTTGACATAATCTTGAAAAAATAATATATCTTTCTCTCAAGCAGCTGGTAGCACATATTGAAAAGAATGAAATTTCAAATTTCAATCAAGGTTCAAGTAGCAGCACCCCACTGAAACTGCTGTCCTCGATGTAAACAATGACATCATATGCAGCAACGACAAACGGAATGTCATTGCCCTAAAGCTGCTAATCTGCCTTCACCTTTGATCTCGATATCCTACTTAAACGATTGAAAACGATCGGTCTGGTAGACGATGCACTTGCATGGTTCAAATCATTTGTCGGGTCGTGTTCAATCCATGCCGTGTAGTGGGCCAGGTCTCATCCACCTGACCAGTCACTTGTGGTGTCACAAAAGGGTCCGTCTGTGGATTTAGGCCCATGGAATAGGATTTCACTTTTATGCCGACGACACTCAGAGCTGTATTTGTCATTTAAACCGCTGGAAGCTGCTGCTGCAGCAACGGAAAAACTAAATGCTTCCCTCGCCGACATTCGATTCCAGATGTCGGAAAATTTCCTTTAACTTAACGACGATAAAACAGAACCGCTACTCATGAGACACCACAAGCATGTGGCAGGATTAGAGGGTTTGCTCTTCTAATAGGTAACAATGTTGTGTGACCACCACATTGTGCTCGGAATTTAAGTGTCGTCTTCAACAGCTGCCTTAATTTTGAAAGGTTAGTTAAGAAGACTGCTTCCACAAATAGCCATCACGTCCAATCCCTATCTAAGATTAAGAACTGTCTTGCATGGTGGCTTGCAAAGAATTAAACTAGCTCCTTAGTTCCGTCTCGGCTAGATTATTGCAACTTCATTTTAGCAGGGCTACCGAAAAAGACTAGGCCACTGAAGCTGGTGATGAATATGGATGCAAGGCTAGTTTACAAATCTTAAGGGGTTGATCATGTGTCTCCCTTAGCGAAAGAGCTTGGATGGCTGCCGGTTGATCAATGGATAGAGAGTAAAGTTCTTTCAATGACCTACAAGGCCCGCCACGGCTGGGCTCTTCCATACCTAGCTGAACTGCTGCACTAGTTTCAGCCTCCTCCTGCCCTCAGGTCCTGCATGGACAATAAATTAGCCGTTCGATTCCTCCCCTTAAAGATTGTTGGCGACAAAAACTTTTGTTCTGCAGATCCTAGACTGTAGAACTCACTTCAACAACTCTTATGCAACGACATCTACTTCCCTGCTGCTGCCTATGGCACATCCTTTCCAGAAGTAATGAGCTACTACTTTCATGCTATTCACTACATCGACTGCTCTCCTGACTCAGCTATGCTTCCCACTTTATCTTGTTTCGAGAGATTAAGTCTGTTGGCTACCAAATTCGTACCGTAAGCCTCTGAGTGCACTATACAAAACCCTTCTGCTTAACACCCACACAGTCTGTGGCTTTGTGGGCTCATAGAAGGAGATACATTACACGACTAACGTCAGGGGCTCCAGTCCAGCAGCAGACAAATTCTTTATTGCCAGCTGGATGAAAACTGCCCAGGTTCTTCTGCGACCATACAAAACAAGCTGTTAAATCAATGTATCATAACCACCCAGAGAGAATTGAAAGGAGCAGGCAAGACAGCAATAATAATAATAATACACTTGTAAAGTGCCAGAAGGGAAGTGAATCCCTGTGTAGACACTTTACAGATAGCATTACCAAATGATTGGTAACAACCGTAAGCAGGAGGCATAGTGTAAGCATAAAGTACATGCACACGAAGAACGAATCAGAAAGACCGACCAAATGCTGTGATAAACAGGTGCGTTTAAAGCTTCTTTTTAAATGTCGTTATGTCAGGGGACGTTGTGAATATAGAATAGCCAGCTTCAGGGCTCGAACCCACGATAAGGAACGTGTACAGCCAGGCCATAATAATAACAGTAAAGATGGTAATAATATCAATACGAATAGCTACAACAGTGCCATTTACGATGCTCAAGTAATAACGGGGCAGAGTCTAGCCACACAGACAGGCTACCAAAATTGCTGTCAGGGTGGCAAACACTCTCGGGAATGCACCGCCGTGGCACCAGCTAGGCAAACCATTGCTTCAACCCTGTCAACGAGGGCAAGCAAAGCGCATGACACCTGTTGAACACTGACAGGGCATCAGCTGCAGCAAGCATCCCTATGAGGCAGTGCACTATCTGGAAGAGCAGGGCAGAGGACCCGGCAAGAACTGCTGCATCAGCATTCACTGGTCTACCAGTCACATCTACGAGGATCGGATTGCCTCTCCGTAAATAAGGCAACAATGAAACCGTTATAAAATATGAAGAGTGAATCCGAAGAGTATGAGCCTCCTAAGGATGCCTGCTCCGTCCAGGTCATCATCATCAAGCTGTCACGACTACGAGGGTAAACTCGGAAAACTGTCGAGAACTCCTTCAAAAACTGGCATTCGAACGACACTGGCTTGGGGGCTCCTTTCCTTTAGCCAGTATCGGATGACTGCATCTTACTCTTAGAATTGAGGACCATAATGGGAACTTCTATGTGCCTCAGAACACATGCTGATTCCGTCTGCTAGAAGTCTTATGGGAGATAAGTGTATGCATCGGCAGAATAATGACTCTAATCACAATTTGAAACTTGCCTGAAAATATTCTTACAACTCGTCTGCAGATGGTCATGATTTGGCCCACGTGGTTGCCCGATTGAAGCCCCCCAAGACAATCTATGGGATGACCAAGACCAGCCGAATGCTAAGCAATCCGAACCCGCCTACCTCGAAGCTACTTTCGTGGTACTGCTTGCATTTTTTTTTCTTCGGCCGACAAGGATGCCACATTACCTATTCTCGAAGAGCAGGATTCTGCTCTCTCGTCAGTACAACAGACCGACCATTACCTGCCACCAATCGTCAAGTGCATGCCAATCATTTAGCCCACTTCAACCAGTCAGCTCTGTGCTGCTGGTCTGCTTGCCTAGCCAAGGGCTCCGTTTGTCAGTCGACGGCTGACTCTGAAGGCTAACGGTCACCCCTGCAGTGGCTATCTGCGAAGTGCCGAGGAGAGCTTCGGCAAGCTAGCATTTCAATTCGACAATGAAAAGTGGGGAGCTGTTGCTTTGGTGCCCCTGGCTCTTAGCCCAGGGGTAAGTCACTCACACATAACAATCCGGGCCTTGGGTTCGATCGAGTGCAGCAGCAGACACCCCTTTGCTTCCCATGGCAAGCAGGAGTGATAACCCCCGAGGCTCTTCAGCCGCTATAGAAATAAGGCTGCCCGATCAGCCGATCTTGACTTCTCCGTTTTGAGGGTTACAGGGATCATTTGACACGAAACTCTCCAGCCAAGCTTGGCCAGAATAATCTCCTAAGAGCTTTAGTCATCACAAGATCTTGCTGTTGCTACTATGTGTAGCGATCTTAGCAACATGCTCCTACCGAACTTGCTGCACTTTTTCATGTTAATACTAGTAATACAAGGTCGTTTGTTTTGCCCCATGAGAAATAAACCCATATCAGTGATGCTTTACAAATCGCTTCAAGAGAATCAATTACCAATGGTAATTACATGCACAGCCTTAAGCTCAGACAAGAGGGCAATAGCCAACAAGTACCATGCTTAGGCTAGCATTCTAAAGCATTCAAAAAGGGACTAGGGGAAACCAGGTAGTAGGACCTCTGGCTAGGTAGTAACTTAATATTTAAATAAAAAAAAAATAAAATTAAATTATAACCAATTTTTAAAAATTAAAACTTGAAATTTTGCAAATAAATGCACCCGACGTCATATTAGCACACTAACGAAATAAAATGAAGAAACTTGCTTCTTATTACGCTTGGTGCCAATACTTCGAGCATCAGGAACATGGGCAATCAACACAAAATGCAGGCTAGCATGTCACGGTGATCACTGCAGTCTGCCTAAATACTACTGCGATCGTGCACGCCGAGCTGGTTTGGTCTAGCGGTTAAGGTGCTCGCTCCGACGAAGGTCTGACTGAGGTCGTGGGCTCGAGCCCCGAGGCATATGTGAAGTGCCTGAATAGAGATTAAGTTCTCTTGGGGCGCTATATAAATGAATATTTATATTAATACACGAGCAAGTGCTCACATGCATGGCCAGAAGATATCAATCAAATGCGATTAAAAAGAAACAAATATGAAGGTAATACTAGCAGGTCTATCTGCTGGTTTGGCCCAACAGTAGTCAAGGTTCTTGCACCGACCAAGATCAATGTATTTGACAACCGAAGTTGTGCTCTCGAGCCCCGTGGCATAAGAGAAGCAGCTCAGACGTCCCAAGGTCAGACGGATGCCTACTAGCTTTTATTGGCCTCGGTCCCATATTTAGTTAAAAGCAAAGTTTCCAATCCCTTAAGAATTAGCTTGTGGTCAAGTGATATGCATACAGCTGACTAATCTTCGGACTTGTGTGCTCAACACTTCGATATGAGCTTGGACAGAGAGCTGAGCAAAGCACGTACATACGACAACATATCACTTAGAAGATCAATCCTAAGCATAGCAATAATGAGCTAAGCAAATAAACACGACCACATCGTCCTATAGCAGGCAATTCTTTATTGCCCACTGCAAGAGGGAGTGTGAGCTACAAAGGCCAGTAGAACTCTGACCTAACAATTTCGTTAAGATAGCAGAATACTTAGTGCGCACAGACCATAATGCAGCCGGCTAGCTAGCCTTCAGAACTACATAAAATAGTCAATAGTTGTTAGCAGGTGCATACCACCAGTTATTTCATGTGAAAGAACACGAAGCAAACACCAGCACTAGCAGAACAGCAGACAAGAGCACGTAAATGAAGTATGTCAGACAACCATCTAGATACTTCAAACACAACTGAGCATCTGTAGCACATCTTCTATTGAGCACATGCTTTTGCAAACACTAACTATTGGATGCTGCATTAAAAAAAAAAATCTTGAATGGTTGTTCAAAGTCAGCCAATTTATGGAGCTGCGGTGATGATGGCAAAACAAAGGTAACATATAGGATGACATTCTACGGCTAAACGAGTCAAAACTTTATAAACAAGCTTGCTTTCAAGAAGCAATTATGTGATATAATTTTACAAACTAGCAAGATTACAATATAGTTTTTGACAAACCTCATTCCAAGGGGGTCGAGTGAAACTCATGAAATAACTTGCTATTCTGGAGTTGAACAGCTAGCAGTGACAAGATAATGAGTTTAGTGTTTTACTATGCCACCGCTTATTCACCCGAAGGAACAATCTCCACGCTTACCAATTCCTATTGGCAGCAGGAAGGCGGAAGTATTTTTTGGACACCATTTAAACCAATCAACGAATTTCTTATTGCCAAAACTGAGCAATGTTTGAATGGCACGCATCTCGGGTAAGGATTGGCCTTGAGACGGGTCTTGTTGGTCAGGGTAATGATTCTCGCACTGTAGCTGTTGCTCGACCGGGAGCCATCACAGCTCCTTCAGCAAAAGACACACACGACGGAACATCTATGATTTGTTAATTAGCCTTGCAGCCAAGTTCATCACCAGCTGCAAAGCATCATGACACATTTGAGAACATTGCTATGGAGGTTGGCACCAGCCCAACGATGCGATTCCATTCCTCTGGAATACCTGCCTACAAGAAGGAAATACTAGAATTGCACAGTCGAACTGCTACTAATTTAAACTAAAACCCCTCTGGAATGGATGTGATACACAGGCAAGGGGTGGTTGGGACCATGCACTGCAGTTCCATGTGGCAAAAGTCCCCGATGAAGTGCAGAGGGAATGTTCCTTCGGTGCTAGAAAAGGCAAGGCCACCTGCTGGGTGCCACACAATGTCAGAATAAGGCAACAAACCAGCATGACCAGCTGTATGAGCAGCCGTTTCGATATTTATAGGTAATTAGGAAAGAGGAAGAAACAAATGACTGCATTAGCTATGAATGGCAGGATAGGAAAAGCACGGCACCAAGGACCGCTGTAAGGACGCTCTGCACAATGTGTGGAAAAATGCTATCTGGTACCTGCTAACAAGCCTTGCCGTGTTTAGCCAACTCTTACCACAGTTCATAGCCAGGTGAAAGTTAAGCATTGCCATTCTAGCCTGCCAGATGCCGACTGTTAGCAGTTACTTCGTGCCCAATGTTTGTAACGTTTCACTGCAAATCTATAGTCTCATTGTGAAGATGTAACTAGTGAGCAAAGTGCAAAAACCAAATATTATGTTTGCTACCCCTTTCTTACCGAGAGTCTGGAGTAGGATATTCTCGTTGATCACCAGCTCCTGGGCTAGTTCCAGGTACACCTACAAGGTAATACGAGGTTGTGCAAAAAATGGCATGTCTTAAATTGGTCTAACAAGCACAAACCTTTTTCATTCCGATCTTCAAACTAGCCATCTATTATTACTGCACTATCGGGCTATGTGGATCCTTCAACTATCTTTTCAAGTGGATGTATGCGGTAAAAGCTCCCTTTTAAGACTTACATCGCTGGTAACATCCAGTGTTCTCTCCTTCGTCCTAAGCAAGTGGTATACTTTGATTATGTGCTCCAACTTTCTAGGCTGCTCTTCAACCTTCGCAGACAGAAACAGCGCCGCGGCCGACATAGCCTAAAACCACCGTCAATAGATGTAACCCATCATCCAGCAACTTTCACAGCAATGATACAAGCAACAACTTCCCGCAGCAAGCCTGTATTGGCTACGCACATGAAGAACAAACTTTTCAAATGAGTGATACATGTAGAATCTATGCAAGTAGACAATAGCCGTATTGATGCAAAGCTGATTTCTGTACATGGGTTAAGGTACTAAAACTTTCTACGAGGTAAGATTATGACACTGGAACCGACCACGATCTGTACTAAAGAATGGCTAATATTTACAGGAATAAAGCAAAAAAGTTCAGCAGCCTGCACGACAGGCCGGGAATCAGCACTGCGTATCAATCAAAGAAAAGCACGCTGAAAGCCGCTGTGCGGGATAGTTCGAACAGGCGCAAGTCGAAGGATACACGTTGAGCCGCTGGCCCATTTCCTGGATGAAATTGGCAGCTTGTTGCCGGTACGAAAGCTCTAGGTCGTCGCTAATGCCGCATTTGCGACTAGGCGTGTTTGCAAGCTGTTCCTTAGTAAAGAGCCACCGACGACCATCCATCAGATAGGCTTACCGCTTGCAAACAGACAGACGGAAGTGCATGTCCGTGAACAGAGGTAATGGTCAAAATAAAACTCGGTGATTTGCTTAAAATTATCAAGCATATATATTCTTAATACAGACTTTTTAAATTTAGAATTATAATTTCGTCGTGAATAAGTGTAAATAACAACGGAAAACTTTGTTAGCCGGGGTGCAGGGGAACCTGCTAATTTATTTCTTTTGCTGATTTTCTGGAAAGAAGCGATGTAAAATAAAACGCTCTTTCAATCGTACGAAGTTGAAGGTAGGATTTAATTAAGCACATTAACAGCTTCGGCAGTAGGCCCAGAGGGTTGTGCTGTGGTAATACCGTCTCGCTGCGTATGCGGCTGTTGTTTGTATCGCCTGCGCATTTTTAATGATTAACCGACGCTCTATGCACAGCGATAATGGATTCTGCACATCTTCGCAGAGAAATTGCACCAGGCGAAAGCTAGAGGGCTACCAGTTCTGCTGGCGCCACATACTGGAGGACAGGAGTAGCCCGTACCGACAGTGCAGCCGGGCATCTGCCCAAACTGGGCGGCGATGCACCAATGCTGCGCCGAAGTCGGATAGGAAAGAAGGGTGAGTGAGTGCGTGCTCATTCTATAGAATATCTGATTATACGTGCACCAGAGCATGCATTGAACAGCTCTAAATTCGAAGCTGATTTTCGTCGTCTTATAGTGGGATTTTAATAATATTAATATAAATACATTTGCTTGGCGCCCCAGAAAACTTAATCTCTTTCTAGGCACTTTATGTATGCTGTAACGGAATTATGATACAATGTTTAGCGGTAACATGGACGGTGTCAACGAGAATAATATGGTTATGTGTAACATGCTCAGTGTCAACATGCAAATATTGGTAGTGATACAATGCGAAATGTCAGCAAGCGTAAGCACACAAAGGACGGATTATAAGAGCCCACCAAATTCCATGATGAACAGGTGCGTTGGAAGTCCCTTTTTAAATATTGCCAAGTCAGGGGATGTCGTGACGTCTGTCGGGAGTGAGTTTCATGCACTAGGAGCATACGAACTAAAGGCACGGTCTCCAAAGGATTTGAGGTCGGTTTGAGGCATAGCTAAAATATTCGAGTCCGCAAAGTGGGTTTACGATGTCTAGCCTGTTCGGCAAGTAAGTCACGACATTCCCTGACATGACATTTAAAAATTTCTTACGCAACGACATCTACTCTCGAACTGCCGGCTATGGCACATCTTTTTCAGCGGTCCTGAACTGTTACTTCTATGCTACTCACTACCTCAAATGCTCTCCTGACTCTGCTATGCTTCCCACTCTCTCTTTTTTACGTGAGACGAAGTATGTTGGGTACCGAATGCGTACCGAAAGCCGCTAAGGCTGTGAGTGCGCTATACAAAACTCTCCTGCGTAACACCCACATGGTCTTTATGACTTTGTGGAGTTACTGACGGAGATACATTACATTACATTACATTACATTACATTATCGCCTCTGCAAGTGTTGCAGACGGAGATGCATTACATTAAAATGTAGTGTAAAATACACCTGTTTATTATAGCATCGAGTGGACCTTTGTGATTCTTCTTTTGTGTGCGTGTGCATGCTGCCACTAACGATATTTTTTGCATGCTGACTCTGTGCATGTCACACCTAGCACTGTTATGCTTGATGACATTGCTGCATGTTACCACTAATCATTTGGTCATGCTTGCTCTACAGTATCTTTAAAGTGCCTAAAATGAGATTCAGTTCTCCGAGGGTGCTAGACAAATGTATTCACATTAGTATAGGTGCCAGCCCATGGGTCAAGGTTTCGCCTTTGATGACCAAGGTTAAGATGACCAAGGTTTGACCACCATTTAAAAAGAACTTTAAAAACACCTATTTAGGACAGCATTTAGTGGGTCCCTGTGATTCGTCCTTCATGTGCTTATGCGTGCTGACACTGTGCATATTGCCACTAACCACATTTGCATGCTGACCCTGTGAATGTCACCCCTAACCACGTTGTTCATGTTGTTTATCAAGCATGATTTTACTCACCATTTAATCGTGTTTCCCTTTGCAGCAAATGTAAAGCGCCTACGAAGAGATTAAGTTCTCCGAGGTCGCTTTATCAAGTGCATTATTATTATTATTAAGGTCAAGGTAAAGGCATTTGATGACCGAGGTCGTGGGCTCGAGCCCAATGGCATTTGTAAAACGCTTGGATATAGATGAAGTACTTATAGGGGTTATACAAATCTATTGTATACATATATACATAAATATTAAGAACTACTGTAGATTGTACCAATCGATCCTAGTAAAGGCCAATTCTAGCTTCTATAAAAACATTGTTGAATCACAAATGCACAATCCAAAAATGCTGATCTCGACGATCAACCATCTCTTTAACTGCTCCTTGGTTAGCTCCTTACCTAGGGATCCCTGTGATGATCTAGCTGATCGCTTCTCCAACTTTGTTGTCATGGAGATAGACAAGATCAGGAAGTCCATCCCTAAGATGGCAGCATCCGCCTGGAGTGCTGTCCCTCAATTCCATGCAGCTCCTTAATGTCTACATTCAATGTCACTAGTGACCTTGTTCAGAAGTTCATATCCCTATCAAAGAAGACAACTAGTCCTCTGGACCCTATTCCCACTGTCCTGCTTCTACGATGCATGGATCTGCTTCTGCTTTGCATAACTAACATCTTAACTATGTCATTAGCCTCAGGTCATATCACAGCACCTTTCAAAAAGGCTATAGTCAGGCCACTACTCAAGAAAGAAACACTGGACCAAGAGAATTTGAGCAACTTTCTGCCCAGCCTCTCTTCTACCGTTTCTATCAAAGACAGTGGAACGAGTCGTGGCAGACCAGATGAACTCTTATATTGAAACTTCAAACTTTGCTTGTAAGTTTCAGTTTGGTTTTGGAGATAATCACTCACAGCAATTGCAGCATTGTTTTGGGTGTAAACCGACCTACTTAAGAATGCAGACTTAAGTAGAGTATCTCTGCTAGTTTGGCATGATCTCTCGGCAACTTTTGATACTATCGATCACCGAGTCCTTATTGCCTCTTATCTCGCCTGGGCATCACGGGCACTGCATTGCAATGGTTCAGGTCCATGGGATCCATCTCAGTGGGAAGCTCCAAAGTACTGGTCTGAATGGACAAAGATTATCAGGGACTTGCATGCTGACCCTGTGCATGTCACCCCTAATTATGTCATTCATGTTGTTTATCAAGCATTATATTACTCACCATTCAGTCGCGTTTCCCTTTGCAGCAAATGTAAAGCGCCTAGAAAGAGATTGAGTTCTCTGAGGGTGCTTTATCAAGTGCATTATTGTTATTATTGTTATTAGGGAGCCTCTGAAGTATAGGGTGTCTTAGGGATCTGTGTTTGGCCTGTTCTTTTCACGGTTTACGCTCTCCCTCTTGCCGATGTGATTGCCAGGCACAATCTAGGCTTTCATCTCTGTGCAGGTGACAGTTGTACCTCTGCTTTGACCCCTCCCAGCCCTCCAGCACGTCGAATTCTCTCAAATCCCTTGCTGCATGTATTGGTGACATCTGCACATGGATGGAAGCAAACTTTCATAAATTGAATGATGATAAAACCAACTTAATAGTTATGGGCAAACCTAGTGTGATTCAGAGATTGGAACGGATAGTGCTCGAAATCGGCTGTGCCAATCTCCTGTTAAATCTGCACGAAATCTAGGCATCATGTTCCAAGTGACCTTTCATTAGACGATCACATCAGCTCCACAATCAAGTCTGCCTACTTTCAGATACAAAACATTGCTAAAATTCAGGCTTGTTTAGATAAGGATACAACGTCCAAGTTGGTCCATGCATTTATGACATTCCGTCTTGACTTCTGTAACTCACTGGTTTGTGGTCTATCGGCCTGTGCAGACAGGCTGGTGCAATACTCTGCAGCTAGACTCGTCTGTCGTGAGCAGCACAGTTGCCACATCTCACCCTTTCTCGGCGACCTGCACTGGCTCCCAGTTAAGCAACGCATCGACTACAAACTTTTGTCACTCAATTTTATGTCCCTTCATTTCTTGACTCCAGTCTAGCTATAAAATCTACTCCCCCACCAGGCCAAGCATCGTACCACTCTCTTTTCGGTATCCAATTGTTTACATATACCTTGTACAAACCTCGAATCCTTTGGAAACTGTATCTTAAGTTTGTATGCTCCTAAAATCTGGAACTCAGTTCTGACTTGACCACATTTAAAAAGAAACTAAAACCACATCTATTTGTGACAGGATTTTGTGGGTCCCTATGCATCCTTAATGTGCTTATCCATGCTGACACTGTGCATGCTGCCATTAACCATACTTGCATACTGACCCTGTGCATGTCACTCCTAACCATGTTATTCTTGTTTATTGAGCATGCTACCACTAAAAACATAAAAAATATAATTCATTTGTGCAGCACCCCAAGAGAACTTGTTCTCTATTCAGGCGCTTTACATATGCCTCGGGGCTCGAGCCCACGACCTCAGCCAGGCGTTGGTCGGGGCGAGCACCTTAACCGCTATACCAAACCAGCTCGGCACCATTCGATCGTGCTCCCTTTGCAGCAAATCTAAAAAGAGATTGAGTTCTCTGAGCGTGCTTTATTAAATTTATTGTCATTATTATTATTATTTTATGGTATGCTTAGGGTACATCATATGCAAAGTGCCTAGAAAGAGATTTAATTCTCTGAGGGCCCTAAATAAATTTGGTATCATAATAAGAATAAATTTAATTATTAACATTAAATTGTTCATGGGCCTTTTTCAATGTGAAGCTCCACGTTTCTTTTGTGCAGCTGCTAGGTAAAAAATGGAAAGGGCCTCTGGCAGTGTCCAACTGCGCTCTCATTCAAGCAAACAGCAAACCGGTCTTATAAAGAAAGCATTTGGGAGGTCGGCAAAACTGCCAATATGCAATGACCACAGGTGACCACTGTCTCTCTTGGACGTTGGGTCTCGTGGCTCAGGTGTTTGTTCTCCTGAGCAGATGCAGCAGCAGCCGTGCTGCAGCAGCAGCAGTGCAGCTGACCGTTGCTGGGCATTGGTGCCAGCTGATGACAAGCTGCTGGCGGCTCGCTCGTGCAGGCTTTGCGTAGAGCACCAGGCGCAGGCTGCACAGTCGTGTCAGAAAGATGCAGCTCGCCGACGCTGTCAGACCGCGGCCAGCCTGCTCGAACGACTCGAGCACTACCGGCCAGCGGCTCCCGGCCGGCCCTCTGTAGCTGCCACCATCGGCGGTGGAGGAGGTGATGCAGCTACCAGCGCTCTGACTGCAGCGGCGGCGACTACCAAGCTGCTGTCAAAGCATGGAGGCGTGCAGCCGATCCGAGCGGTGGCCACGCAGCATGGCTCAGATACCACAGCTGCTGGTGAGTGGCACTGCTGCTGCTGGCTGGCATGTCGCTTTTCGGAATCCAACAGTCTACCAATACCTCGTACAAACCTCAAATCCTTTGGAGACCGTGTATTTCGTTTGTATGCTCCCAAAGCCTGGAACTCCTCCCGACTTGCATCAGAACATCCCCTGACTTGACCACATTTAAAAAGAACTTTAAAACACACCTATTTAAGACAGCATTTATTGGGTCCCTATGATTCGTCCTTGATGTGCTCATGCGGGCTGACACTGTGCATGCTGCCACTAACCACATTTGCATGCTGACCCTGTGCATGTCACCCCTAACCATCATATTCATGAGTTTATCAAGCATGATATTACTCACCATTTAATCGCGTTTCTCTTTGCAGCAAATGTAAAGCGCCTAGGAAGAGATTGAGTTCTCTGAGGGCACTATATCAAGTGCATTATTATTATTATGCCGAAGCACCGAGTGACCTAGCCTGGGTAATCATGCCGGGTCGATCAAGGGATACAGAGATAAGTTCTGCTGACCCACACGGCTTGGCTCCTTCATGCCTAGCTGTGAACTCCCTCTCCAATCTCAGCCTCTTCTGCCCTGAGGTCTTCTATGGATAATAACATAGCTGTTCTGTTCCTTAGTGTAGAGACCGTTGACTGCAGGTCATAGACTGTGTAAGTCACTTCTACAATTCCTAGGCAACGACATCTCTTCTACGGGTGGCACATTCTTTCCAGCTGTCCTGAGCTGTTACTTTCATTCTATCCACAACATCGACTGCTCTCCTGACTCAGCTATGGTTCTCCTTTTTTCTTTGTTGCATGAGATGAAGTCTGATAGCTGCCACATACATACCGACCGAAAGCTGCTTAGGCTTTGATTGTGCTACATAAAGCTCTCCTGCTATATAAAAATCTGCTATATATAACTCTAGCTATATACAACTCTCCTGCTATTATAAAACTCCTGCTCTATAAAACTCTCCAGCTATGTACAACTGTTTTGCTATATAAAACTCTCCTGCTATATAAAAATCTGCTTTCTAAAAATCTTTTGCATAATAAATACCCACCCTGTCTTTGTGGAGTTACAGGCGAAGATACATAGACACACACTTTCGCAGAGGTGAGCATTGTTCCTGCCATCATTTTCCGATCTGTCTTTTCGGCATGAAGGGTGATGAATCCTTAATGAGTATTTCACGAAATGCTCTCATATGAGGAACCGCATGGCAGAACTGACTTAACGATGTTGCCTGACTTGACATCGTTTAGAAAGAAGCAATAAACCCGCATGTTCCTCACAGCAATTATTGGGTCTTTGTGAATCGTCCTTTAATAATATAATAATAATAATAATAATGCACTTGATAAAGCACCCTCAGAGAACTCAATCTATTTCTAGGCGTTTTACATTTGCTGCAAAGCGAAATGCAATTGAATGGTGAGTAATATCATGCTTGATAAACAAACAAAATGAATAACATGGTTAGGGGTGACATGCACAGGGTCAGCATGCAAATGTGGTTAGTGGCCTTTCTGTGCTTATGCTTGCTGACACTGTGACCTAGTTATCACCAACCGTATTTACATGCTTTCTTTATAGCATGTCTTAGGTGCCTCAAAGATATGTACTTTTCTTAGGATGCTATACAAATGTGTTATTATTATTATAATTTTTAGAGCTGTTTCTATGGTGTGCAGCTAGACTAAAGCTGCCTTGACAGGTACCAACTGAAGTTAAACCAAAGCTTTCAAATTAGGCATATATAAAAAAGTCGTCTTATCAAGGAGCCTCATTCTTATAGTTGCAGAAGAGCCTTAGAGGACATCACCACTTTCAGTGATGCAATACAACATTCTTTGGACTCAAACTTACGACCTTGGTCATGAAGTGTGAGCGTGTTACCCCTGGGCGGTCACTGGTAGCTGCTGGGCTGGGGGAGAGCTTAGCTTAGTTGGTAGGACCCCAGTCACAGATACATGGCTAAGTTGAACATTTTAATTTTAGCCCATAGTTGCATGTTCAGCCAGCCAGTGATGGATGTGCCCTTTGTAGACATGTACCCATACCGATTGACACATACGACAGCCCATGTCATAAGAACCTGGCAATGAAAAACCTGCCATAGATAATATCTCAGCAACTTGAGAACTGACTGGTTAGCAAGGCAGCATGTTTCCCACCGAGCCACTCTCTCATAAGTCGGGAAAACTCCGAATTGCTACCCACCTCCTCTTCAAGAACACGGCTTAGGTTTCACAATGGATGCATTGACAATATTGCCATCTAACTCTGTATGGGGCACGTCTTGGCTAGGACGAGTCTAGACAGTGACATACATACTGCTTTGGACCGTGTAAATGATAGCTGGACGGTGTCGTTTGAGAATAAGGTGTCGTTCGAGAATAAGTTCGAGGCATTGGTTGCCACAGCCTTGTGGTTAGTTGGCATTGCACTGCGATTGCCTGCGCTTCATCAGATCCAACTACCGGCCAGCTGCTGGCTGCTCTTACACGCTAAGCTTCCACAATGTCGTTCAGTGTTAGTGGTGATATCGGGCAGACTTATATTTATTCTTTCTCTTTTTTTTTCTATTCTAATTGTTATTCTTATTTTTCTATTTATTACTTTTGTCTCTTCTATCATGTGTTTCTCCATTCTACCTCCCTCTCTTCTATTGCTTTCCTCTGTCTTTCTCGATCTGTCTGTCTTTATATTCTCCCTCTCTCGTTCTCTCTCTCCCTTTCTCTCTCCCTTTCTCTCTCCCTTTCTCTCTCCCCTTCTCTCTCCCCTTCTCTCTCCCCTTCTCTCTCCCCTTCTCTCTCCCCTCTCTCTCTCCCTCTCTCTCTCCCTCTCTCTCTCTCTCTCCTTCTCTCTCTCCCTCTCTCTCTCCCTCTCTCTCTCCTTCTCTCTCTCCCTCTCTCTCTCCCCCTCTCTCTCCTCCTCTCTCTCCTCCTCTCTCCCCCTCTCTCTCTCCCTCTCTCTCTCTCCTTCTGTGCCCACCGGGGCTGCCTCTTTTCTATCTTGGGGTGTGGCCGCTGCACCCGGAGAGCGGCAGCGCTGTCATGTGCTTGAGGTGTGGCTTAAGAAGGGGTCTTGTTCCTTCGTTGTGGTGGAGGTGGCGTTGACTCGACAATGGGACTTTCTGACTGACCGGTTGCGCCTGTGAAGTGCCCTACCAATGCATCTTCGGCGCTTGCAGCCTCCCCACTGCCCCAAGTCGCTGCTTTGCTCTGCTTGCTGGTTGTAGACTGTCTATCTTCCTCTCCTCTGCCGCTTCTCAGGCTCTCACCCATTGGTCAGCCGCTGCTCTTTCGCTGTGCGGCGCTAACCCGTGTGCTGGCTTTTTGACAAGCCCTCCTGATCTTGCTGTGATCTTTGTTGCTCTTCGGTACTGCGTTTGTACCATCAGCTTGAATTACTGCGATTTCGCCGAACCTTATTTTTAATTGGGTGCATGACACCTCATCGAGGTGTGAATCGTTTTCGGATTGATTTCCTTTGCCATATTCAAATGTTGACATGGAAAAAAGTTTCTGCACCGGACAGTGCTGCCCCTCAAGCTTGACGCTGCTGCATCTCGAGCAGCAGCCCATGAAGGGCTGCACTTCAGATGTTGGTGGGAAAGCTGCCCTGGCGCCGTCGTCCGGCTGTTTTGTGGAGCGCACGCTGTTTCGTTTGTTGCCCGTCGTGGCAAAGTGTCAAGGTTGCATTTGTCGGATTCGGGCGCACGCAGGCTGGACGAGCGCGGAGGACTCGTGCTCCGAGGAGCCACTGCCGTGCGACTCTGCTTGGCGTGGCGAGCCGAACAGCGACAACGACAGCGGCGACAGCGAGGCCGACGATCCTTTCAAGTGAGCCTGCCTTACCAGCACCCCCCCTGCACCGTTAGGCAGGCATAGGCCCTGCTCTTATTACTCGTGCGAGAGCTGCCAATTTGGGCTGCGCCGTTTAGCATGCCATCTTCTGCGCCAGCAGCATGTTTGAATGCATCACTGTAATCATTTACGCAGTCTTCTTGTCGAGCTGCAATGCTGTTTTAAAAAAAAGTTGCTTCTGGCCCTTCAAAGGGCTTCTGCTCTAAACAGTTTTCTGTGGCCAGGGTTTTGAGGTTGAAGGCTGCTTGGAGCCCTGCTGACCTAGCTAGCGCATGTATTAGGTGGTCTGCTGGTGGTTGACCAGGCAACTACTCACTATCACTACTGTGATGACATGCCACTAGGGTGCCATCCATTATTTTAACAGAATATCACTCATTTGTATAGCACACCGAGAGTACCGAATCTCTATCCAGGCACTTCACATATGCCCGCAGGGCTCGAACCGACGACCACGGTCATCAAAGGTAAGCACCTTGACCCGTGGGCCAAGCCAGGGCTACTTAAGATGTCAGTTATTCTTTGGGCATACTAACGATCACGGTGAGCAGTAACCTATAGTGAGTGCAGAGTCTCTTAATGCGGTGACCTGTGCTGCAGGCCTGGTGATTTGACAGTAGCCCACCACAACGTTTGCCACCTCGAATATAGCCACCGACACTTTTCTTGAACACGTGGTCGCAGATATGCACTGTCGTGCTTGAAAGGGTGTCCTATGTCATGCAAAAAAGCATCTAAGTAGACTGCGTATACTGGGTCCCACCGGAAGGCAAGGTTATATTTCTTGTTATACCGCTGCAGCCGATGGATGCAGAATCGCTAGGGCAATAGAGCAGTATAGGGAGAAGGCTGCTGCCGACATAGCGCCGACTCTCAAGTTCCAGTGCCACCTTTGATGTTGAACCACTGAACTAGTTTGTCTGAGTAGTACGATTGATATGTCTTCTCCCCCAAGCAGCAGAGGTCCCACTTGCTGGAGGATTTTTCCTCTTTCTTTGATCCGACCGTGCACCTAAACCGGCAGTCTTCCGGAGCATTTATTTAACGAATTTGCAGACACACACACACACACACACACACACACACACTCAGCACTTGGACCGCCTGTCTACCTTGTGCAGAGAAATATCTGAGACTGACTGCGCATACAAAACTTCAAAGGAAGGCATGTTTTCTGGGGCACTCCCTGAAAAGTGGCGGCCTTTTTCCGACCTGGCAGTCGTTCGGGATTCATCATTCTCAGGGTGCTACCTTCTCTAAAATGGAGATGCACTGTGAAAGGCAGGCATGAAAAAAATGGTTTCGACACTGGTTTTGTCTTTGTTAGATATAAGCTAGCGGATTTTACAAGAGTTAAGCAAGACTATGTAACGTTGTAGTGCCCTGCTGCCTCCCAGTTCTGCATGCAGACTGTCTCGTCTGTCTGATAACCCGTGGACTTAAGGCGTGCTTGGAGGTCATTCGTGTTGCATTTTAAATTTTACTTTAACATAGGTCCTACATCATTAGGGTGCCGCAAATTCGGCGCCTTCCTGCCAACAGGCGTGCCTGTGTCACTGCTGTGTATGCAGGTACGTGGACGTGTTCACTGAAGAAGAAGCCGTCAAGATTACACGCGAGAAGCTGATACGCTTGCAGTCGCTGTACGTAGACCAGTTCAAGCATCTCCAGCAGAAGCTTGTCGATAGCCACCTGCGCTACTTGGCTGCAACTGCTAAGGTCGACAGTGCCTCTGCTCAAGGTAACTCAGGTGGTAGCAGTGCCACCATGCTTGCGTGTGCATGCGACAGGCACTCAGCACACGCAGGCAAGGCACAGTTACGACGTATGCTATGCGGTCTATGCTGTCATGTTTGACTTGTAGGTTGATCCTTCACCGCATGCCTGTATGCTGTAGGTTGATCCTTCACCGCATGCCTGTATGCAATGTCACCTTCTTACGAGCTTGATTTTGTGGAATAGAGTGTGTTGTCAGTCTTTCAGGTGGTCTTTCTTGTGGTTCGTAGTGATCAGCTTTGGTCTCTGGTGTGTTTACCTGTTTAGGTGCTGACTGTGGCAGCCTAAAAGGCAACCAGTAAATGCAGTGGTTTGCGATGCCCAGTTGTTATCACCTAGGTAAGGAATGTGAAACTAGGTTATGCAGTGTTACTTACATTCTGTTACTTACATGCCTTGCTTTGGTGAGCATCGATCTCCAGGATCTGGACGTGTGGATATGTGGTTAATGGTTATGTATATATGGTTTACGATGCCAGGCTTAGAACCGGCAAGAGAGATCTTTTTGGCAATTCTCTGTGGCTTTTGTGTCACAGCAGACTCTCCCAACCTATGGGTGCCTCTACTTCTGCCGTGCTGTGGCAGTGCTTCACCGGTCGTCCGTGCTACCACCTCCCCGGCAGGCTGCCAGCTTTGGGACAGGATGTAGGGCTACACTTGACTAAGTATGGTCAATGCTAAGCTGATTCAATAAAAAACTTTCAGGTCCTGTCCCCACCTTACGTGCTGCCTCGCCGTACATCCAGCTACATCCAGCTACTGCTTAGTCTTTTGCACGGTGGTCCCTAGGTTCGTTCAATTGTTTCTTGTGACTGGTAGCTCTGATCATCATCGATGGCAAAATGTGACACTGTGTGAGCAAATGTTCTTTCACTACAAAGTGGCCTATTTCACATGTCAAAAGAATAGAGCGGTGGCCGGATCAGTACTGCTCTAGTGGGAGTTGCCGTGCTGTTAAGCAACACTTGGAGGAGGCTGTCCTGGGCTGCAGTCAAAATGGCTAGTACTTTTTCTATACCGAAATACATAGTCTCGTAACAGGTTTGAACCTGTTATCTGAAACGGCTAATGAGCACAGTATCGCAGAGTCACGTCAGAATCCGATGTGATGCATCCTAGTTTAACCTTATAACTCGGTTAGTAAGCCAGTGACATAATTTCTCTAGGTTTTTTATCGATCAAGATCATGTTATTTCGTTGCCACTCGGAGTTTTTCACCACCTGTAGGCTTTTAATTTACAATCATGAAAACCTGCAGGGAGAGAGTTACATAAGTCTAGACTAGGTGTCACGAATGCACGGACTACCGTATCTGTTAGCTGTTTAATGTTCTCTCTGTCTTATGCTTACTGTGTCATTTGCTGTTTTTTTTACAGGCGCTTCTGCGCCACCCCATTATTTGCCGCCCTCGATGGACAGTAGCGGCAGCACAGCAGCCGCTACTGCCTCCAACATTCTGGCAAGGGAGCGCAACCGGGCTGCAGTTCGCTACAGGAAGAGGACTGGCATCGTGAGCATGCCCCTCCCAATGTGCTGTGCAGTGCTTCCATGTACGCCAGCGATGCGCCAGCGATGCCCCTTTGCCCGTGCATTTGAGGAAGGAGTGTTGTATGTTAAGCAGTGTTTATATTATGTTTGGAGCAAATGTGCTCTTTTCAGTAGTCGCACTCGAGTAAAACTGCATTTACACTATCGACTTGCCTCCTTGCCGATGCCGACTTTCCTCCTAGTTAATACATTTACAATAATCGATTCGGGAAACACTGATGGCTGACTCAGTCCCGCCTACTGCTGCCTGCTCCAATGCGGCATGGAAGACGGTTTTCAGGAAAACCGCCAAGCAAATGCCTGCATACTTAAAGTTTTCCACTGCAGTCATCATTGTAAACAAATTTGAGAATAATAGAACGAAAAGAAAGATAAACATAAAAAAATTGGCGAAGTGCATAGTGCTAGGTTATGTATACCGTTAGGTCTTCATCGCTACAATGCATAAGCATCCCATTAAAAAAAAAAATCCTAGCTGATTTAACAGCCTCTTTTTGTATAGCGACAGAAGAGTCTTTACGGCTATCACCACCGCTTGCTGTGGCGATAATGGATCGCCAACCGCAGGAATCAAACCCACGACCTCGTGACCGAGGTCGTGAAGGCAACCGCCTTACCTAGTGTGCCATCACGGCTACAGGGACATGCTCTGAACACCTCAAGATAACTCGAGCCGGCTAACGTCAGCTATTGTTATTTTGGCTGTTGGGTGTATGTGCCGAGCCCCGGGTTTATGATTGGTCGGCTGGTACGACTAGGAGACATCAAGTAGAAACAGCTTCTCCTTCATGACAAAACAGCCTGTCGATTTTGCTCCTCCACGATGTGGGATGTAGTAGCACCAACCAGATATAAATCGGCACCGATTTAGGAGTAAAGTCGATTGTCTAAATGCAGCTTAACTCAAGCAACAGCAGCCGATGTTCAAGGG
Source organism: Cristatella mucedo (assembly GCA_009760855.2). NCBI lineage: Eukaryota > Metazoa > Bryozoa > Phylactolaemata > Cristatellidae > Cristatella > Cristatella mucedo. Next base: position 351,666 of record WPIO01000156.1, read on the forward strand.
GCTTGCCAGGTTCTGCTTTATGTCGTTGCTCGGTGACCCTATTGCAAACGCAACTAGAACAAATATGGTAGACATCTTTCTCAGACCCAAACTCTAGTGGGCTGCAGGCTGATGTGCTGAATAACTACCTTGGTTTTTCCCAGTGGTAAGTTGCTTGCCTTTGATGACCGAGGTCGTGGGCTTGAGCCGGGTGCCATATGTGAAGTGCCTGGATAGAGAGTAAGTTCTTTTAGGGTGCTGTACAGGTGAAATATACCGTATTTTACCGTGTATAAACCCCCACGATGTATAAGTCCCTCAAATTTTCGAACCAATTTTATGCTCTTTTCGGAACTGTTTAACTATACTTCAAGCAAACTCAAATCCTTTGGAGACCATGCCTTTAGTTCGTATGCTTCCAAAGCCTCGAACTCACTCCCGACTTGCGTCACATGTCCTGACTTGTCCACATTTAAAAAGAAATTAAAAATGTGTCTATTTATGACAGCATTTAGTGGTTCCCTGTGATTCGCCCATTTGTTGCATGCTGCCACTAACCACACTTGCATGCTGACCCTGTGCATGTCACCCCTAACCGTGTTATTCTTGTTGTTTATTGAGCATGCTACCACTAACCATTCGATCATGCTTCCTTTGCGGCAAATGTAAATCACGTAGAAAGAGATTGAGTTCTCTGAAGACGCTTTATCAAATGCATTATTATTATTATTATTATTATCATTATTATTATGGAAAATATTTTTTGTTCACTAATTGAATGAACTGAACAATATCAAGGCTCATAATGATCACTCAAAGCCACTCCCACTATCCTCTGTTTTGACCAAGTCCGTCGTTGTTTTGGCTGGATTCGTCGTTTTGGCCGGATCCTCCGTCCTCCAGGTCCTCATCTGTGCAGTCATCGATGTCAATGACACCATCACCTTCATCCTCCATTGTGAGGGCTTTCCAAGTCCGTGTAATGTCGAATTTGTGTTGATAAACAAGCCTATCGAACACTTTTTGGTGACCAGTTAATCTTTGTTGGTTGGCATTCAAATCAGGAACTTTGTTTAGCACTATATTAAAACAAATAAGTAACCTCCCATGTATAAGCCCTCTCTCCATTATCTGACCCCAAATTTCGGATAAAATGGGATTATTATATATGGTAAAATACGATATGGCATATATATATATGCAACACATAGATAGGCACATGCAGCAGTGAGTGTCTTGGCCCACCAGATTTTTATTTTTAGGGCAACATATTCTTCTCTTTCTGGGGCTGCCATGTGGTTATATGGGTTAGCTCAATGTGTGTTTATGTGTGTATATATTTTGTGAACTTGTGTGTGTGCGTATTGCTGAACAGCAAACGACTGGGAGCTCTCGGAATACAACCGAACTTAACAACCTTTAATCAACGACTCTGTTCTGCAGACGTCAATGCTAACGGAGCTTCCTCTCGTCTGTGCCCAGGAATGCTGCACTCCGATTGGCCAGCGCCGTTGCTAGCGCCAGCAGCAGGAATGCTGCGCCTCGATTGGTCAGTCAAGTCGGGAGGGCGGCTCCCCAGCCCAGTACCGGCAGACAACATATAGGAGCTGCGCTGTTGTAGGCTGGGGTATGCATTCTCTATTACGATCTCAACTTATACACACACACACACACACACACACACACACACACACACACACACACACACACACACACACACACACACACAGCTATACCGGAAGGTAGTGGTAAGGCCATTTGTGGTTGCTGCCCTCGGCAGCTGGTGGTCAGATAATGAAGCCCGTCTGGCAGACCTCGGCATTTTTTCGCAGCATAACGACCGCATTTCGGCTGCTTTGAGTCTCGGATGCCACCTCCAAGCCGTGTGGTCCCAGGATTCTTAGGTAGCACCCCCGACCCCGGCAGGGCAGGGTTCCACCAGTTAATGTTCACATTTTCAATAAATCATTCTTAAACACACAGATATATAGGAAACACTATAGAATATACTCGACTCGGCATTTAAGAATATCGGATATAGGATTACTCCACTTATAAGAATAGCTGTTCTGCATCCCTGATTTATTCCAGCTATAGTCTCACTCCGCACATGGGAATGAATAATCCACCTATAAGAATGGCCATATGCTGGCCTGAGAGTATTCTTATAAGCTCTATAATACTTGTATCTACTGTATATACTGTATCTTATATCTACTGTATATTTATACACTGCCCTTCAAAAGTCTCTATGCGCCTCGTCCATCGATCAGAGTTCGGTTGTTACTAATGCTACAGTAATTGATTAAATTGCAGCAATCTGTCAATACAATTTTGGCCTCGTCGCAGTTTGCTATGTTAGCCTTAGTGAGTAACTGCATTCGCACCTGCAACTGTCACTGTCAGTGGTTTGCATGTAAACAGAGGGGCATGTGTGGTTACGTGACTACAAACCACCTCGGGGAATCCATCTGGCAGAACCTATTTTTGGCCCGTTTTGTCACGGACGATACCTTGGCCAATGATGAGCTTAGGTACCCGGATGGCCTCCAAGAAGTGAGGGAAGAATCACGTGACCACACAGGTTGCATCAGCACGTGACCTGTTGACCCTTGACCTCTTGGGGCCAGCTCCTGTATTGAAGCTCACTACACGACCAGAACATGTTGTGCTGACAGTTGCACTGCTTTTTGAAGATACGAGAGCGTTTGGATGTTGCTTCACGGATATGGCCATTCAAATAAAGAAATCGGAAGGTGGCTGAAGATTTCAGAGAGCACTGTTAGGATCATTATTAGGAAACATCCGGTTTATGAGTGCACAGAGGCACTGCCTCATTCGGGTTACCCTTGAGTAACGTCTCCGAGGGAGGACCGGCTCCTCAAAAGCATGGCTCCAAACAGGTTTGCCACTGCTAAAATGCACTGCCAAAGTCTCTGCCAAGCTACCGGAGCCGTCATAAGCCAAAATACCGTGAGTGGACTGTTTAATGAACAAGGACTGGCGATTTTGGCAGTAAAGGTTAGCCCACTGCAGGCTTCGTACCCACGACGTTGATTATGAAAGCAAGTACCTTACCACCTGGGCTATCACGGCCCTGCTTTAGTCCTGGACAACTGCAAAGTGGTGGACTGATGAGTCCAAATTGGATCTCTTTGGCTTCGACAAAAGGATGGAGCACATTCGCCCGATACTGGGTAAAGCGTACATATATTGTTATCTTCAAAAGACCTCAAAATTTGTTCATGGAAGTGTAATGGTATGGGGTTGCTTCTTAACTTCCGGTGTTGGGCATCTGTAGTAGATTCAAGGAACTGTTAATCAGAATGTCTATATTGACATTGTACAGAATGTTGGCATGCCATGTGCTTAGGCTCTTCACGAGTTGATTTCTGTTGGCAGTATGACAACTATCCGAAGCACACTGCTGTGGCAAACAGTTTTTTTTTTACGAACCCCCTCCACTTCGGCATCGAGCCAATTGAGATCATGTAGTGGCCAAGACAAAGCTGCACTTGAACCCAATAGAGCATCTGTAGGACACAGTCTACCGTGGCCTAAGGTTCAGAGTTCTCCGGTGCATGAAACCCGATGAGTTGTTTGAGGTTTTGAAGGATTGCTGGGCGTCAATTCCTTCAGACACGTGCTGGTGAAGTCGATGCCGAGATGGTTGAGTGAAGTTATTAAAAATTACAGTGCCTCGGCAAGTTATTGATTGTACCCAATAAATTACATATAGTTATATATTTCTTAGCTTTTCTGCATAATAAAAAAGTGCTACACAGTTAGGTCCAATCTAAATTTTGTGTTTTGAGTAAAATAGTATGCTGGTAGCAGGGATGCAGAAACTTTTGGAGGGCAGTATACATGTTCTGCCGGGAGGTATTTCTGAAGGGCCTTCCTTGACTAACCCTGGATAGTGGTAGCCGTGCCAGGCTGTGCCATGGAGGTGGCTCCCACCTACTACCACGTCCCAACGTGCCGACCTCTGGCCACTTGCCGTGTCACTTTTGTGGGAAACCTTGTTAGCCAAGATCAGCCTCACTTTATATAGCAGCAGAAGAGCCTTTACGGGTATCACCGCCACTTTCGGGGGCCAATAAAGGATTGACCACAGCAGGACTCGAACTTTTGACCATGATAATAATAATAATAATAATACACTTGATAAATCACCCTGTGGTGAAGAGCGAGCACCTTAGCTCTGGGCTAGGACCCAGGGGCTCAGATAACTTGGCCGGTCCGTATGTCTCCGGCCGGCTCTTTGCCTGCTGAGAGTCTCTCCACTCATTTCGAAACAGTAGGTGGTTCTCACCCGAGTCATCCTTCAGCTCTAACCCCACCCATCTCTGACCTACCTGACTCTTCTCCTACCCTATCGCTCGATTTACCAAATCGCAATGTTGGTGCTTCAATGGGTCTTTTGGTGCAAAGCGGACATCCATTTCAGCCGCCCTGAGCTGCTTCTTCCTTGCTACTCACGTCTTCGACTGCCTTGCTGACTCAGCTATGATTATCAATTTTTCTTTGTTACAAGAGATGAAGTCTGTTGGCTGCCTCATGTGTACCGAAAGCCTTAGGCTTAGAGTGCACCGTAGAAAACTTTGCTTCGCCTAACACCCACTTAGTCTTTATGGTTTTGTGGAGTTACAGACCAAGATACATTACATTACCTTACAGGTTAATTTGATGTTTTTGTAGCTGCATGCATATCTGTTCGAGTGTTTCCGCATGAGCTCTTGCCTCCCTGAATGGGGTGCTTTGTGATGTTTTTTCGAACCGTGAGTCTACGACAGTGTCACGGTAGCCACAATTAAGCATCATTGAATGGAGCTCACATTACTGCTTTTTTGCAGGAGGCACTAATGCATCAGCGATCCAAGGAGTGCCTCACCGCTGTCCGGAGCGGTGCAGCTCTGCACGAACACACACTGTTGCCCGCCATGCAGCGCTGCAATGCCGGCGCCGGCCGAGCTGGCCGCTGCAGCAGCCGCGTCGTTCCTCTGTCCAAGTACTGCCTTCGTCGTATCCTTTTGTGTATGGGCATATATCGGCTGCTAGCCGCCGGGCCAGGTGTCTAGCACCGTCGTGCCGTCATGCACTGATCTGCGAAGCCACGAGGCAGATCGTCACGTGACACGATCTAGACCGTCACGTAGCCCGATCTGGGCCGTTGGTGGGCCAAGAGGCAGCCGTCTCATATCCCCTTGGTTTTGGGGGCGCAGCAGTATGGCTGCTATGCGATTTCTCAGCATGCAGGCGCTGTGTGCATAGCATGGTCGCACAACGACTTGTCGTTGAGTTGTCCGGGTTTGAAGTGCTCGGCTACTGATTGTGTCTTTTGGTGCAGCGCGCCGAGTTCTCCTTGACTACGTGTCTCACAGACATCTTGAGCGATCCGCACCAAGTGCTGTTCAAGCAGTGCAGCTTCCTCGGTGGCCGTTGTGAGAGGCTCGTGCCCGCCGTCTTCAGCAGAGCTCCGCGGTGCGACTTGCACGAAGGGTTCAGCAGCAGCCGAGCGGCGGCCATCATCCAACGAGCCCAGCACCCGGTGGCCGCACCACTACCTCTGCTGCTGCCGGCGCAGCAGCAGCAGCATCGGGTGTCGCCCACTACTGGGGAAGTGGAAAATGGCGCAGCTGACACAGCTGATGCAGCTGATTCAGTGGCCGCAGCTCTGGTGAGCGCTTGCGAGTGAGCCATAGGCAGCCGACGCTCATTACCATTTTTGGGTCGGCTAGAAAAAGTCGGCTAGATGTACAGATAGGTGCCCTGTAGGTGCCCTGCTCTCCGTTTGTCATCATGCTTTGCCAGCCAGGGCATCACACTCTCGTTCAATGGCCATGTCTTAGTCCGTTGTTGCGTCTCGTGTTGTGCACATGCCTGCCGCTTTCCTAAAGAATTACTTATACACTGGGAGGTTGTGCATCGACCGCCTGCTGGCCGGTGCTATGTCATATAATGCTAATACTACTACTACTACTACTACTAATAAAAATACATTTCTATAGCACTCTCGTAGAACTCAATGTCTTTCTAGGCACTTTACATGAGTTGCAAAGGAACCATGGTCGAATGGTTAAAGGTAGCATGCCCGATTTCAACAAGCATAACATGGTTAGAGGTGACATGCACAGAGTCAGCATGCAAATATGGTTAGTAATAATTATAACAACAATACACTTATAAAGCGCCCTTAGAGAACTTAATCTCTTTCTAGGCGCTTTACATTCGCTGACAGCTTAAGGCAGCATTGATGGAGATATTGTTGACTGATAAGCATGATGGTATGATGTCCATAATTATGTTGTTACTAGCTATTTCTATTGTCATTGGGACGAGCACGTAGCCACTCTTCGGTTCCGACAGACTAGCTTTTTGTCTTATCTCGATAGTAAGTCATGCATTGTTGATTTTGGATGTCAAGCTCGACGACGAATGCCACTGTTCTCTCATGCTAACGAATATCAGTAGCTGTTAGCCGCCATGTCAATGTGCAACACACCGTACAATCAAGCCATGTAGGCTGCTTTGGTAAGGCGCTGCTGTGAAAGGGAAATAGCTAAGTTCTCTCCGGTGCAATGCGCACCCCCATCAGGCCGGCATGATGTGTTCCTGCCTTGGTTGAGCTGACACAGGATGCCTCTTTACTCATTGTGTACTTGTGACTAGTTGTTTCTGGTGGCAGGGTCGCATCCTAGCCGAATTGTCACCATCAACTATCGGTGTGGGTATTAAAGAGCAAAATGCATCCGTCACCGACATTTATGATGCTGTACTGGACCAGACTCCGGTCAGTGTAGGCGACCTGCATCTACAATCTATCACGGTAAAAGCTAAGGTGGTGCACCTACATGCTGTGTGGCTGTGTAACAAATCGGTTAAAACTTTAGTTGCACGATGCATGCAACTGCTAGTGTCAACATTGAGTGGCCGGCCGATCTTACCTTGTTATGCTATCATCTTTTGTACGATTTGCATTTACCATATGTCTTGTCTTTTAGGTTAGTAGCACCATTGGCAGTCAGGCAGACCCACCAAATGATAATGATAACGAGCACTGACCGGTCGCCCTGACTCAAGATCAGTCATCATCGTCTATCGTATCAGGGGCTGCTGGAGCTTAAACTGCAGCCGTTGGCTAGCTGCGACTTCACTCGCGAAAACTCGTATCTGCACATGAACTTGCACCCTGCCTGTTGCTCAGCAGCCATGTACCATCTAGGCAGTGGCTTGACAGCATGTTCAGTTTGTATTTAAGTACTTTCATACTTGAATTGTGTAATGAACAAGTAAATGTTTTTCAAAAGTTCTCGTGTTGTGCACATGCCTGCCGCTTTCCTAAAGAATTACTTATACACTGGGAGGTTGTGCTGAGCCCTGTACAACCTCGGAGCAGCTAGCTGCTGTAGTGAGAAGAATGGTTGTCTGTTGCTAGGCAACAAAGCCGTGGACTACTCACCAACTGCATGTGTAGTTGATTTTCCGGGATCCCAGCTTGCTAGTGACTCGTTAAGGAGAATAGGTGCAATGGGATTCTGTTTTAGCATGTTTCTTATCGAAGTATGGTGCCTGGTCATTGGATCACAGGATTTTGTATGCTGGCTTAACAGTGTGCTCAACGATTTTAATGATAATAATAATCATACATTTGATATAGCACCCTCAGATAACTCAATCTCTATCTAGGCACTCTGCATTTGCTGCAAAGGAAGCACGATCGAATGGTTAGTGGTTTCATGCTCGAAAAACAACAAGAATAACATGGTTAGGGGTGATATGCACATGATCGGCATACAAATTTGGTTAGTGGCAGCATGCAGTGTCAGCAGGCATAAGCACATAAAGGACGAATCACAGGGACACACTAAATGCTGCGATAAATAGTTGCTTTTTAAGTTTCTTTTTAAATTAGATAAGTCAGGAGATGTGGCACAAGTCGGGGGTGAATTACAAACTAAAGGCTCGGTCTCCAAAGAGTTGGAGATTTGTAAGAGGTATGGGTCAGCAGTTAGATTCGAAAAGCTGGTGGCACGATGCTTAGCCTGGTGGAGGAGTAGATCTGATAGGAAGGCTGGAGCCAAAGAATGAAGACGTAAAAGCAACCCAGCCTTCGAGCACCTCAAATTCTCTCAACTCACTTGCTGCATGTATTGATGACATCCGCACGTGGATGGCAGCAAATTTTCTAAAACTAAACGATGATAAAACTACATACTAGTTATGGCCAAACCCAGTGTGATTCACAAATTTGAAAGGCTGACGCTCAAAATTTGACTCGGCCAGCATATCTCCTGTCGAATCAGCTCGAAATCTAGGTGTCATATTCCAAAGCGACCTCTCGTTAGACGACCATATCAGCTCCACAGTCAAATCGGCCTATTTTCAGCTTCATAAAATTCGGGCTTGTTTAGATAAGGATACCACGTCTAAGTTGGTCCATGCATTCGTGACATCTCGTCTCGACTTCTGCAACTCACTGCTTACTGGCCTACCAGCATGTGCGATCAGGCGATTGCAGCTGGTGCACACCTCTGCAGCTAGGCTTGTCTGTCGTGAGCGTCGCAGTTGCCACATTACACCACTTCTCGCCGACCTGCACTGGCTACCAGCAACGGATTGACGTCAAGGTTTTGTCGCTCACTTTTAGGTCACTTCATTCTTTGGCTCCAGCCTATCTCTCAAGATATACTACCCCATCAGGCCAAGCATCGTACCACCCGCTATTCGGAATCCAACAGTCTACAAATACCTCGTACAAACCTCAAATCCTTTGGAGACCATGCATTTAGTTCGTATGCTCCCAAAGCTTGGAACTCCCTCCCGAACTGCGTCAGAACATCCCCTGACCTGACCACATTTAAAAAGAACTTATAAACACCTATTTAGGACAGCATTTAGTGGGTCCCTGTGATTCGTCCTTGATGTGCTTATGCGTGCTGACACTGCATGCTGCCACCAACCGCATTTGCATGCTGACCCTGTGCATGTCACCCTTAACCATGTTATTCATTTTGTTTGTTTATCAAGCACTACATTACTTACCATTCAATTGCATTTCGCTTCGCAGCAAATGTAAAGTGCCTAGAGAGAGAGGGAGAGAGTTCTCTGAGGGCACTTTATCAAGTGCATTATTATTATTATTACTATATGTGAGTGAAAAACCTTGGAAGTCGATATGTTGCTTGACTGGGAGCCAGTGGAGGTTGGCGAGAGGTGGTGTGATGTGGCAACTGCGACGCTCACGACAGATGCCTAGCCACTGAGGTTTGGACCAGCTGTAAGCGCCTGATTGCACAGGCCGGCAGGCATGCAGCGGTTCAGGCATGGCTTATGTTGGTTTGTTGTATTGTAAGGCCCTTTCAGTTGGGTGTTGTGAGATTGGTGAAGGTGACTTAAGAAACTATGGAGCCGGCTTGCAACCTCTTTTAAGTTGGGACTAGCTATGAACCGCTATGCTAGTAGGTGGGGATGCAGGTATTAGTCTGGATTGTCGTCGGATTTTCGGTGGACCCGATCACGCCGAAATTCCGGTTCCTCTTCCAGGCCTGGTCGCTAAATGTGAGCCACATCTGTAGCTGTTGACACCATTCGTGTGAACGATTAGGCCACCTACGTTTTGACAGATAAGTCTGATGTTCCTACTGCTGTCGCTGATGCGTCTATATACTGATGTTACTATATAGGAATTTCCAATTGGATTTGCTTTCCCTGCTATAATTATAGGCGTAATAAAAGGAACGTTAAATAAATGAATCCGTAAGTAAAGGCTACTTCCGATGCAATGTCTGCGAACTGCAGTCTTAGATCCTTCATTTTTAGCTTCTATCAATGCATCTGTATGCTGATATTTTTTGAGCACTTCGCTCGAGTGTTTGCTCTTGCATCTATGCCGGGTCGCCATTCTTGCATCTATGCCGGGTCGCCATTATAGCCGATTCTGTGTCGTTGCTGGTACCTTGCACCACAGTTTTTCGGTTTCATTAGAATCCTTGAAGGGACTCCTGACGATTTGGATCTGGTTGTGCTGCCTTGTTAAAAGACGAGCCACTCAACCTTTGGGTTAAAGGTTGGGAGTTCGCTTCGACTAAGACACCGGTGACTGAGCACATATGAAATAACTCGCTTCTAATCGCAAGGAACGGCGGCTCAATTCTTCCAGGTTCCCAGTGGTCTTTTTTTCGGACTTCCTGGTACGGAATGCTAGGTTTTTCATTCATCGTGTAGCAGTGCACGTTTAGTGACAGTACTAAGTAAACAGAGGGTTGTGGTATCGGCAGAGTCGTGCGAACCCCAGTGTAAAGGGTACAAGCTTTCGAAGACAGTATTTACTGCCCACAAGAGTTTTGTAGCTTCGCCTAGTCGCGGAATTTTGGATCAACACGTCGCTCATGAGGAGAGGTGCAAAGGAGTTAGAAATATCAATGTTTACATTCCTCGCATTGACTAGCACCCAAATGTCAGTGGACAACAATCGTAGTGCAAAGCGCCCCTGACTCCTGTTTCCGTACCTGTTAGTCATTTTTACAAAACACGCCCGTATACGCTTATGTGCCAGTGTATATATATGTATATATATATATATATGTCTGCTTGCAAGTCAGGTACGAATATGTTTCAGGTGCTACTGAATTTAAAGGAAATCTGTTTCGCACATTGTCTTCCACCGGGCACCTGCCACCTGCCCTAATGGGTAACTGGCAGGTGGCCATAGCTCCGGGGCCAAGTGCTTAGCTACTCACGAGTAGTCCGTCGCATCAGCTTACCCCAGGGAACGTGGCCCTGTGGAAGCATGATAGCGTCTCTTCGGAGGCAAGGAGAGGGCTAAGTGGGAGGTCTGAGCAGGGCTGTGATAGCCTAGGACAGTGGTTCTCAACCTTCCTAATGCCGTGACCTTGTAATACAGTTCCTTATGTCGTAGCAACCCCCGACCATAAAATTATTGTGTGCGAAGTGTGGAAATCCGTGTTTTCCTATAGTGTTAGGCGACCCCTGCAAAAGGGTCGTTCGACCCCCAAAGGGGTTGCGCCCCACAGGTTGAGAACCGCTGGCCCAGGAGGTAAGGTGCTCGCTCTTCACGACCGAGATGGCGGGTTTATAATAATATTGCACTTGCACTTGATAAAGCGCCCTCAGAGAACTTAATCTCTTTCTAGGCGCTTTACATTTGCTGCAAAGTGATACGCAATAGAATAGAGTTTGAACGCTTCTGTTGGCGATCCTTTAATGCTCACCGCAAGCGGCAAGCGGTGGTTATGATAGACATTAAGGCTCTTTGCCGCTACACAAACGAGGCTGTAAATCAGCCAATATATATTAGCATAAATAAATAAATAAGTGTATATATATATATTTATACATATACATTGACATACACATATACATATATGTATATATATTTGCAGTGTTTATATGGCTACACACACACACACACACTCACGTACGCACACACATACACACACACACATATATATATATATGTATACTTATGTACATGGCTAGAGAGTAACGTCCAAACTTACAAGCATATTTAAAGCCCATCTGACAATGCCATAACTTTAGGGCTAAATGCATGTTTTCCCTCAGCTGCAGCTGGCTGTAAGTCCGGCCTAACAAACGGGGAGAGCACGACAGAGATATCGCTGATAGTAGAGTATATAATGCATTTGTATAGCGCCGTAAAATAACTTGATCTCTATTCAGGCGCTTCCCATATGCCACGGGGCTCGAGCCAACGAACTCGGCCAGACTGTGGTCGGGGCGAGCACCTTAACCACTGGGCCAAACCAGCGCGGCGAGTAGTGCGAAGCACTGATAGTTACAGTGGCATAGGATGTCTGTTGTAAATTAAGGTGAGTAATGTTGGACGTTCACAGAGGTCCTGCCAGTCCCTGCTGTCCCAGATTTTCACGGCGGAGTTGTGTGTTTATATGCCTTGTGGCAGCGTTCATGTAGATCAATGTTTGGCATTCAAAACAAACTCTCGACCTATATAGAATGTGCCCCAGCATGAAAACCTAACGATATTTCGCAGGTGATGGACTTTTGTGTGCAGGTTGCCTGAGGATTCTGTTAATTTCCCCCAGATTACGCCAATTTATCGGCAGATTGCGTCAGGCTCTACTCATAGTGTATAGTTTTTGATCAAACGTGGGTCTCTCGGTCACGTGTGAGTTTGTGTGCAAGGGCATGCTCCGAGGAGCATTCGAAATGTTAAGCGTAGGCTGGTGCAATCGCAACAAATTGCTATCGTATAGGTAGCGGTCGATTGGGAAGCCCCAGCTCTTGCAACAGAGCTTAACTGTAATCATAATAAATTTGCCTATAACTCTCAGAGAACATAATCTCTTTCTAGGCACTTTACATATGCTGCAAAGGAAGCATGGTTGAAGCATCAGTGGTAGTGTTGTGTGCGCCTGCGGCTTCTGCTGTTGTAATTAGCGAAGCGCCTGACACTAATGTACATGCCTCACCTGTGGCCAATAATTAAGCCGTTGAAGCAGTGCAGCGTCCGGCCACAAATGCAGATTATATATTTCGTGTCGTCTGCTGCGATTGATTGATGATCCCGTATATGTGCCCGTTGAGAGGAATGAAGTAGAGTCTCGTTTACTGCGCACGTGCGCTCGCTGTGTCTCCGTGAGACTCCCACAAGAACAGACGCTGCCGGAGCCACTGTCATACAACAGTAGCGGTTAATGAGGTCGGAGGCTAAGAGCCCGTGCAGAGCGAACCCAGATGCTCCCGATCAGAAGTCGTGCAACGAACGGTGTTCATTAGCCAGTGGCCTGTCGGTCAGTTGGCTGTAGCAAGTGGCTCACTAGGTAAGACGGTTGCCTTTCACGACCTCCGCCCCGAGGTCGTGGGTTCGAATCCTGTGGTGGGCGATCCTTTATCGCCACTGCAAGCAGTGGTGATAGCCGTCAAGGCTCTTCTGTCGCTATACAAAAAGACGCTGTTAAATCAGCTAGTATTTGTTATTTATTTAGCAAGTAATGCCGTAGCAGAAGCTGACTGTTTGGAGGACCGAAGTGGAGATCTGTGGAAACCTAGAAGAAGGCCAACCGTAGTTTTGCGAAGCAGGTGCCTGGAAATCAGTCAACATTGTCTAACAGCATATCCGTGGGAGCAAAAGTCACAGGGTCAGTTGAGCGAATCACCTTGGCCTTCGCCACGGTGGTAAATCGTGAGCTCGCGCTGGCATCCCCATAGAGCAGCTAATAGTTTCCGCTTATACTAAACGCATCTGGAAGTACTCCTCGCTATGAAAAGGAAAAATGCATTCAGTTGGATGTCTATTAAAACATCGTCGAACCGAAACTTGTAGAAGAGGCAGAATGATATCCTGACTTCGCCAGCATTGCCTAGGCTTTCCGGCAGATTGGTCATGCAGATGTAAAGGCTTTGTAGTAATTCCACCCTCTTCGAATAGTGCCCATTGCGTTCCCTCAGCGACCGACTGGGCGTGGCTGGATGCTGCTGGTCGGTCGAACGAGTACACGTAGTTCACGAGTTAAAATTTCCGACACGGGCCGCCTGCGGGAAGTGTACCTGCAGGAAGATGCTGTCAGTTTTGATGGTGATCAATTCAAGCTGCTGGCGAACATCTAGAATAGATACTGTCACTTTTGTCACCTTAGGCTATGTTTCAATCTGATAGCTCATTCACGACGCATTCGTGTCAATCTGACCATCTTCCCTACGGTGAAACGCTCCTGCTGATGAGGAGACGAGAGGGGCTTTCAATAGATTCTGGCGCATCTTGAAAGGAGCCAGTTAAGACCACGATAGACCAGTCAATAGACCAGTGAAGACAGCTTTCTCATGTTAGCAGTGAAAGAAATTATCCCCGAGAGAGATTACGGAAAATATAATTATTCGAGTACAGTTTCATACTCAGATTTATAACTTATTTTTTATTGTGTGTGCCGAGCTATTATTTGCTGGTTTTGCGGGTTTTCACGACCCTCGAAATGAGATGTGGGCGTGTTACTCCAATGCCACATTGTGTTGGGTTGAGTAGCGAAAGCCCGAACGACAAGGGAGACGACCGACTTTTTTTTGTAAGAAGACACCCCTTCCTTATGATGCATCGGTATGTGAGCTCTTAACTTCGCACTTTTAGCACGCTTTTAACGAAGTGCTTTTTTAAGGCTTTCGGTGGCCACACACATTAGCAAACTGTATTGGATGGAGACGGTGTAGGATTGTGGGCAGCGTATTAGCTTGACTGGAGGCTGCCGAAAGGACGGATAGAGGCGAGGTTGAATTCCCGAAAGACCAATCCTCCAATCAGGTTGAGTTTGCGGCGGGGACTCTTTCTTTATCCGTGGTCCTAGGGTATATCGCTTCGGCCGCGTACGTGATCAAATTACCCCCGGGGCGGGTTTCTGGATCGTCACTAGGGGCTGCATTTCAAATTGCATTAAGCAAGGCTAGCCGACCTGTTCAGACAGACATCGGCGACCTCCGCTCGTTCGCTGCTTGCTTGGGGTGAGGGATGACTGAATCACAATATTTCCGTATCCGAAATGCAGAGGCCAGGCAATTCCTACACTCAAGACACTAGCTGCCAGCCAACTGGAAAGTGCTCAATAATGGCTGCTCAATTACCCCGCATCCTAGTATTTACGAAGTTAAATGTCGATGGGCACGTCCAAGAAAAGCCACTGACGTTGTGCTCGTCGCCGGGACGAATCCAATGGGTGCGCAGGCAGCAGCCCGACGATTGTTGCAATGCGCGCCGCCGCCGCCGTGCGATCGCTAGCCCACTTGCCGAGTGCCAGCAGACAGCATGCTTCCAAGGTGGCCGGCCAGCTCTCCCAAACTTGCCTATCGCGAGTGCCGTCCAGCTGCAGTAGGCGACACTGCTGAGTCTGCACAGTTGGCCGAAGTCCGAAGCCTGCAAGTATCGCACTGCCTCGCTAACGAGATTAATCGGGCGTCGGACGGGCGAGAGCATCGTCGCGCCCAGGTGCCGACCGAATTTCGCCGCATTCCACCTCAAACCGCCGAAGTATACTCTAATTAAGCGAAACAGACTGGAAATCGCCGGCGAAAAGCTCGAATTTCAAATGATTATTGCAGTACGCGGCTCTTTATATAATGTACCCAGTAGATGCTATGCCATCGAGCTCGTCCTTTCTCATGCAAATGGGATGTCGAATGGGAAATCGCAGGCGCAAAGCTCGAATTTCGAATAAATATTGAAGTACACGGCTCTTATGATGCACCAAGCAGATTCTATGCAATCGCACTCGCCCTTTCTCATGCACATGGGATGTACAGACTCTGACCACTCAGACCGCAATCCACCGCAATTCACTGCAAATTCGCCAAAAATTGACTATTGGGGTATAGGAGTTCGCGATTGGAATCCAGAGAGAAGGAACTTGCAATGATAACTTACCAAGCCATAGGCTACAGAGCTGGCTAAAAACGCAGTCAGTACAGTGCTGATATGACAACTGCTTGTATCTGATCGAGTAATGAACTGCAATACTTGAGTGGCAATCTCCGTGTGATTTATTTGGACTAAACGTACGTACACGGAGCAGCAGTGCTCGCACGACTAAAGCAGCAAGGGATTACTAAGCATAGCATCTACATGACTATAGGAAGGAGCTGAACGTCGGCGGATTATGCTTGAGCTCTCAGTAGCTCTCAGGTCGCGTCCAATTCTAGCTATAGTCACTCGGAAGAACAGGAAACGACTGACAGCTAATGTGAATGGAGCGTATTTCTTGACGAGGGAACTGTCAAACACAAGAGATTAGACATGCTTGAGAGCTTATGTAATGTGTCTCCGCGTATAACTCCAAAAAAGCCACAAAGACTATAATAATAATAATAATAATAATGCACTTGATAAAGTGCCCTCAGATAACTCAATCTCTTTCTTGGCACTTTACATTTGCTGCAAAGGGAAACGCGATTAAACAGTGGGTAACATCATGCTTGATAAACAACATCAATAACATGGTTAGGCGTGACATGCACAGGGTCAGCATGCAAATGTGATTAGTGGCAGCATGCACAGTGTCAGCACGCACAAGCACATGAAGGAGGAATCACAGGGATCCACTCAATGCTATCCTAAATAGCTATGTTTTTAAGTTCTTATAAATGTGATCAAGTCAGGACATGTTCTGACGCAACTCGTTCTAGGCTTTGGGAGCATACGAACTAAATGCATGGTCTCCAAAGGATTGGAGGTTTGTACGAGGTATTGGTAAACTGTTGGATTCCGAAAAGCGGGTGGTACGATGCTTGGCCTGGCGGGGAGTAGATCTGAGAGATAGGCTGGAGCAAAATAATGAAGTGACCTAAAATTGAGTGATAAAACCTTAAAGTTGATGCTTTGCTTGACTGAGAGCCAGTGCAGGTCGGCGAGAAGTGATGTGATGTGGCAACTGCGACGCTCACGACAGAAAAGCCTAGCTGCGGAGTTTTGCACCAGCTGTAATCGCCTGATTGCACATGCCGGTAGGCCAGCAAGCAATGAGTTACAGAATTCAAGATGGGATGTCACAAATGCATGGACCAACTTGGACGCGGTATCCTTATCTAAACAAGCCCAAATTTGAGCAATTTTACGTAGCTGAAAGTAGGCAGACGTGATTGTGGAGCTGATGTGGTCGTCTAACGAGAGGTCACTTTGGAACATGACACCTAGATTTCGAGCTGACTATTGGGTGTTAAGCGGGAGAGATTTTTTCTAGCAAACTCACAGCCTAAGCGGCTTTCGGTACGCATTCGGAAGCCAACAGATTATCTAAGTTCTTGACGTTAGCACCAGTTATGGATCGCCGGGCGCGACTGCCCTTTGATGGATGCTGTCGCCGTCCTCAGCTGCCAGCGGTCAATTTTTACCTCCCGAAATCAGAGGCTTAGGCCCCCTACCTCAGTGTCAAAGTGCAGATGTAAATAGCTGTCGACAATTTAGGGAGCCCTTACAGCACTGGGTACGTAAGGGTTCAGTCTTAAGCCCGCTTCTTTTTGCCGTCTAAATACTCTCTATCTGGCCGGTGTCGTAGCCAAACGCAATCTTGCCTTGCATTTCTACACTAATTACACCTAGCCCTACTCATCTTTTGACCATTCTAAGCCTTGCTCCTCATCTGACTAATTAGATTTCCTTATATCCTGCAACGACGATGTTCATGCTTGGATAGCTGCCAAGTTCTTGATGCTTAACGAGAACAACCTGTTAGTCATAGGAAAATCTAGTGTCGCCCGAAAGCTGGAAGACCTCACCCTCAAGATTGGTTCAACCAACATCGCTCAGCGGTGATGTCTGCCCCTTAATTAAGGCGTACTATTCCACAACGACATGTCAATTAATGAGCACATATTCTTCAGTGTCAAGTCGGCCAAATTTAATCTCAGTCACGATGAAACCGCACTCAGAATACCCCCCTAAATACAGCACATCACTGTTCTTATTTTTATAATACATTTTTAAGATCAGAGAGACCATCCGAAGTATACTATCCCTGCAGGACACCCCTATTTTTGCAGCTCCACTCCAAAAATCTTTTCCCTCCGCATCCGACGTCAACTTGAGGTTCACTTCCCAGTCTAAGAAGCCCACTAAGCAGTCACTGTGTACCTACCATCATCCTTTTTATTTGCCTTGATTTAGGTATTGCGACTCACCATCACCTGCACAATAATTATATAGTTGCATGCTGCCACTAAGCACACTTGCATGCTGAACCTGTCCATGTCACACCCTAACCATGTTATTCTTGCTGTTTATCAAGCATGTTGTTACTAACCATTCGATTGTGCTTCCTTTACAGTAATTGTAAAGCGCCTAGAAAGAGATCGAGTTCTCAGAGAGTGCTTTATCAACTGTATTATTAATAATACTATTATTATTATATCAACAGACTCCGGTGTTGTCCATACATCTTTTTGAAAGACTTTTTAGGGCTTATCTTCAAAAAGTCACGAACAGATCATGAAAACTTAACGAACTTATGCCCTGTTTATCGTCTGCGGTTCCTGTAAAAGTCGCTAGTACGACTAGTGAAAGACCAGCTACAATCTTATACCAAATTTTCAAATTCGGCCAGCAAATTCCGGTCAGTATTTAGAGGCAACAATGCCGCAGATAGGCATAGCACTTAGGTGAGTTTATGACAACCACCTTATGCATGTTGGCTAATGTGGAGTTTCTCTGCTGGTTGATTTTGTTGAAAGAGATTCTCTATTAGTTCTGCTACGTCTCTTGGAAAGTTTTGATACTATTGATCACCTGATCCTTTTTGAGCACCTGTCAGGTCGGTATCACAAACATTGAACTGCAATGGGTTTAGTAATTTGCCATGCCTGACATCACCACCTCCTTGAATTAAAATGTCAAGCTTTGCTAAAAAACGCACTACTTCCTCACTGTACTGCTTTTACCCACATGAAGCCTTCCTTATGTGTTACTATGCGCTACAATCTTAATAGTTAGCAGAGCGGGTTTGGTCTAGCGGTTAAGCTGCTGACCAAGGTCTGACTGAGGTCGTGGGCTCGAGCCCCGAGGCATATGTGAAGCGCCTGAATAGAGATTAAGTTCTCTTGGGGCGCTATATAAATGAATTATATATTATATTTTTATATAATTTATCATGACTAACCACTTGATATGCTACCGTGGCAGCCTGCGTGGCGCGTGTAGAAAGAGATTCATTTCGCTTACGGTGCTTTTGGAATACTGTTTTACAATTGTTTTAATGGTATCCCGAGCCACACCAGGATCTTAAAATGCACTACAATTATCTGAACACACTATTAACACCTAATACTTTATTTGCAAGGGAACTTTCGGCAGGATTTAATACAATTAGCCACTTTGAGGTTCTTCTTGAGTGCCTCTCCACTCACCTGGGTTTCGCTGGCACTGCACTGCACTTATCTAAGTCGTCCCTTAGTGTGATTAGAAATTTAGACACTGATGTCAACGGGCAGCAGTCATCCGTAGTAGCGGCATCCAACGGAAGTGTGTTCGGTCAATTTCTTTTCAAAATTCACACTCTCGCTCTCTATCTCTCTCCATTGCTAATTTAATCGTTAAGAACAATCTAGGCTTTCACTTTTATGCTGACCGCACGCAGGTGTACCAGTGCCTAATGTCTTCACAGCTTTCCAGCACATCGAACTGTCTCTATTCGCTTGCTGCACGTGTTGCTAACATTTGCACTTGAATGAACGCAGGATACGTTTAAAATTAATTGGCTTTAAAACCACCGTATTAGTTATGTGCAAATCTAGTGTTAATCGAAAATTTGAAAAACCAATTTCGGCTAACTTTGCGAGGCTACGACCATTTTGCTGAATCAGCGGGTCTGAAAAGAGAATTAATTTAACTTCATGCTCTAATTTGCATGAACTTCCGCTATTTAGTTCGCAAATCTAGGGCTATTCAGAAATACGAAAAACAATCATTCAAATTGGGCTGGGCTAGCATATCTCATATAGAACCTGCCCGAAATACGGAGGTGCTGCTCCAAATAATTAAATAAATATGAGCTGATTTAACAACCTCATAATTATAGCGGCAGAAGAGCATTAACGGCTGTCAATACCGCTTGCAGTTTGCAACAATGGATCACATGCTGCAGTGTTTGAGTCCACGACTTCGGTCGTAAGAACGAGCACCTTACCTCCTGGGCTATCGCGTCAATAGACCTATCACTAGATGACCGCGTCAGCTCCACAGTGAAGTCTGCCCACTTTCATCTAAGTAGCCTTGCGAAAATTCAGGTGTGCTTAGATAGGGATACCACATCAAAGTCGGTCCGTGAATCAGTGACATTCCGCCTCGACTTAGTAACCACTACTCGAAGCGTATCTGCTTCTTCAAAAAGGTGCTTACACTTGGTGCACAACTCAGCAGCTAGGCTCGTCTGTCACGAGCGTCGCAGGTTTCCACATTAAAGCACTTATCACTGACCTGCACTGGGTCTCCATCAAGCAGCGTACCGACTTCCAAGGTTTGCCACTCACTATTTATGCCTTTTGTTCTCTCGCTCTAGCCTACCTATCTCACCAACTTCTCAATGAGGCCAGGCGGCATCGTGCCAGCCGCTATTCTGACTCAAGTCGTATAGCCTCGAACCAAACACAAACCCTACAGAGACCATATCCTAAGTTCGAATGTTCCCAAATTCTGGAACTCACTCCCGACACGTTATCGAGAACAAATTGTCAGGCTTCCTTTACAGCAACTGTCAAGAAAGGCATTAAGTTCTCTTAGGTTGCCGTGCAAATATCTTACAGTTAAAATGTTTATTCTTATTGTCACTTAGTGTCAGCCTCGAGTATGGAGGCGTAGCGTCGCATTCTTTGCGCTTCATCGTCTAGGATCAAGAGGCGTAGTGCCGCATACTTTTCGCTCCATCGCCTGAGGGTCTGAGATGAAAATTCAGCTGCCTCACCCATGCGGCTGGAATCGCGAGAAACAATAGCAACTCTCCAAGGATCGAATCGAGTGACGACGCCTCCTCCGGCGATGTAAGAACCTCCTTGACTTTAGCGACGGCTTCTTGTTGAGAATCTTCTCAGTCCCACTCATCATGTTCTACAAAAACTCTCTCCTTGGAGCTATCGACGATGCCACTGAAGGCATGAGTGGCGCCATCTTATTTAATTCCACGAAGCTCACTTTTGTTGGAGGATTCAGGAGGATGCAAGACAGCCGGAAATCTTTTTTTGAGCTTATCTGCGTAGACACCCGCCTGATTGATAAGATGGCCAAGACAACGAATAAGCAAGAAGTTGGTAGATGCTGGCGCTTATTGACACGAAGAACTATTATTGCTCTAGGCGCCGAAGAGGTCGTTTGAGTGAGGCGTCGTGGGT